>JAHWFP010103956.1:0-22508 GCA_023313725.1 Lithobius niger | reverse complement strand
CTAGGAGTTGAAAAGGTGAAAAGGAGCCTTTAAATCACTGCAATTATAAAGAAATTCATACAGTCGACAGTTATACCTAAAACAATCGACTGTTACACAAATTTTATTATTAGTGCTAGAGTCAGCTGTCGCCGTTACGCATACTGGCTTTCACAAATCTTTACTATACTAAAATCGTTAAGCTAGAAATTTCCGTGTCCTTCATCGTCAAAGAGACCACTTTTTCAATCGATCGAGCCATTCCGGAATTACGGGACGCTGAACTATCAGTTTTATTGTTTTACTTTGTTTTAACCGTAGTAACTTAGGGAACAATGCTAATCACCAAACGCCAGGTGCATTCTTCGTGCACGTGTTATGTATTTACTATACAGTTGAGCGTTGATGGATATAACATGAAAGAATCCGTGTTTCAGATATACGCATATGGTATTAAACCAAACTAAGCTACAATCGGCAAAAAAATAAATACAAATACAAACAAACCTATTCACATCTTGTACAGTCATCGGCATTCCGTCCTGTTCTACAATTGGCAGCTAGCAACGATAGAACGGCGTAGCAGATGTAGGCTTTCAGAGCTGAGCTGAATTGTTTCAAAGGGGACGGCAACCATCACTGCATGGCCGCTTGTTCAAATGGAAAAAAAAAATACTAGAAACCGCAAGGCATAGATTGAATTGGTTTTGGCATAATTTAAAGTAACATTAATTCTAGTTTTCTAGGTTTTATTCCACAATACTGCATGCCATGAAAAAGGTACATGGATTCTTTTGTTTGTAGTTTTAGTGTATTGTTGTAGAATAGATGGCCTACGAAACGCTAATGTCCTTTGAAATATAGAGTAACAATTATTTTGATCACAGTTGGTGTTTTTCCAACATATATGAAAATAGCATTACAAATGACTGCAAGCTTTTTATTTAATGTCTCCCCAAACATCAACACATAAAAGCCACACTAGAGTTAAAAGTGTGTTGAATACCAACTTGATTCGTATTTGTAGCATACATTTTTTATTTGAGTCAGTGTCTAGTAATATATAGTGGTTGTCAGCTTAAATCAATGCTCTTCACGCACATTTATCACACTGAAATAGTTTACTATACGCACTTCATTCAAATAGAACTATTGCTCGTCTTGGCACAGTCTGCCAATTTTCAATAATTTTCCAGGTGTTTCGCCGCATTTCACCAACATGAAATACGCTCAGCTCTGGTTTTTGTTAAAGTACCAAAGCTAGTGGCCCCCATGCAAAACTGCTGGAATTGAACAATAACTTTCTTACAATGAAGTCTGACAATTTAACTTAGCCGACGAATCATTAGTGTGGTCCTTGATATTTCCTTATGTGTCCTTATATGTCCTTTAATGCTAGTTCATTACATTTTTTTCTGGAACTACCATGTGTTGCCTTTTGATACGTTGTGCCTTTTTTGGTGGTATTTTTATATCGTTTATGTATCCTTTTTATTTTGCAATTGTAAAGTCTTTTTCTTGATGGGTGCATGTCACTTCGTTAACCATTAGGCCCTATACCATGTTTGAAATTCCCACACATCTCTCCCACACAATCATATTTAGTAGCTACCCCTAGGGGCAGGCAAGGCCAGAGCCATCCAAACCACTGATCCCCAGGGACTGGCCCATACATCAAAGTACATAGCATTACTGGAATACATCAATAAAGATACAGAGTGTACAGAATAGATAATATGGAGCCATAGCATCAAGGCAAAGAGGCCCACAAAGGCCCTAGCTTAAAGAGTACGAGGAAGCTGTGGAAACCGTCGTTGCAGTGCCAGCTTAACATTTTCGTTGGTGGCGGTGTCAAATCTTATACCAAAGCAGTATTGTGAACCTTTTGAATCTTCTGACTATTGTTAAAAAACTATCGTACTGATGATTGTTTGGCTTGCAGTTAAACGCCTTATTACGTGCTGTTTTATTTTTACTCGCGGCGATGGCCCACGTCTTCAGTGTTAGCTGCGAAAAGAGGCTACAAATAACTAAACAAAAATTAAATGCTTGAGCAAACGAAAGCTTGTTAACGTAAATTTGACACCTAACATAGGCCTACATTAAAAAAAAAGGCTAAAATAAGAAAAAGGCCAGCAAAGAACAGCAGTACGTCATACCAAAAGGCAAACAGCCCAACAAAGCCCATTAAGTAATGTACCCAGATTTGTAAGAATTATTAACAATGTGTTATCATCATTAAAATAAAAACTTAATACAAGTTTTTAATGAAGATTCGTTCGCTCCGCCTACAATAGGCCCAAAACCTGTTTCCTAGTATATATATACAATAAACTGAGAAATGCTCACAATGTTGTGAGCATGCCAACCTTACTTGCTATTAAACTAGTTTATGTATAATACTGTTAATACATATAGACCAGAGGTCTTTTTAAATGTCCTATTACGTGCTCCGTGTCACATACACACAAGGACGAGCACATAATTTCAGTTTTTTTTTCAAGTGCAGTGTTTCGTACAGCCCAGTTGCATTTGCATGAGACCAGTTCTTTGCGTGTCTTTGATGCTTCTGGCAGAATCGTTCAATATGGCTGGTTGCAGGTCATAGCCCCAGCTGGTTGGTGCAGGTTGCTCTTGGAATGGAACTAGTGTCTGTCCCCACACATAACCTCCTTGGTACATAATCCTCTTAACATGCTGTTCTAGAGCTGCCTTGTTGGTGGAATCAGGCTGACGTTGTTCTTATTTGCAAACTGCTTCTTTCAAGTTACGTATATGTCCAAGCATGTGCTTGTTATGTCGTACAGAAGTATAACAAACCTTTCAACAAAAAATATGACCTCTTCTGGTATGGAGCTAGGAACAAAGGAAACGTTCAGTAGTGCACCAGCCAATTACGACTATTCACCCAGATGGCCCGTGCACTCTTCTTACCATGACCAGCAAAGCTGGACACAGGGTCACACCCAGTCAGATCGTAACATATCGGCAATGCAAAAGCCTTCTGTGGTCCAATCCTTGCTGCCATTTCGTGGGTAGGTAAGTAACGAACGTTTTTTTCCCATTCCAAATGCCAGCCATACTTCAGTCCTAGTTGCAGGCCATGTGACACAGACACCGCCAACACCACGACGTCTGTGTCAGCCGTCTGAATCATGATCTTGCGGTGGCCATGTTTTGCAGCTGGCAATACTTACAGCAACATACGCTGTCTGCTTCCTCATGGATGGATTAATGCCACATCTACTGGAGACTTGCTGAAAACTCTTCTCGATCAGTGACGACATAAGGTCTGTCCTCTTTGTCGAACAACTGGATGGCAGCTGGCGACAATAATCCGGACAACTCCATGTTGCTTTCATCGACTCTAAGGCAACTCCGCTAATTTACGGGTAGTGTACACGCCATTTTCTTTAACAAATCTTTAATGTAGGTGTCCCATACTATGTCCAACCGTTTCACATTCTGCAGCCTTGAAGAAAGATAGGGTATGAATATGTTACAGCATACTGATCATTGTTCTTAGTAGCAGCTGGCTTCAACATTTTTATGATTGCTGCCCTATCAAGAAGCATGTTACAGCAGGAGCGTCTTGTTGTGCTTTGGCATCATCATCAAGACATGCAAGGAGGTCATGCTTTTACACCTAATCGGAGTCTGCCACGGTCAAATAATGCAGGAGGGCATGCCTAATTCTTGTGGTGAAAGAATTTATCTAGGTTTCCATCACAGGTCTGACAGCGATATACAACCGAACGAAAAGTCCTACATCATTTATCAGAGAGGCAACTTGTTGGTTTCCCTTCCTTGAAGTGTCTTGGTGAGGGTTCAAGAAAACCTTCAATTTGTTTGGAGGAATTACATCATCAATGGGCTTGGTTAGTGTGATCAGACGCTCACTTCTATAGGCTATAAACTGTTCCTGGCCCATTAGCTTGGCCTTCCTGAAAATTTTCGATCACTGCGAATCCTGCAATTTACTTTGTGTCAAGTACAATATAGTCGATGCTTTCCCCCTCAAACTGATTTCCGAAGCATTCTAACACGAATATGAGTGCGGCCAGCCATTTAATGTTGAAGGGCACTTGGGTTGTCGGTATAAAGCCTAAATTACCGTCGTCGTTTATGAAGACGTTGTTCTGCTCGTATGCCTGGTCAATAGGGATTGAAGGGAAAACCTTCCTCGCCTTGTAAACGATGAAATGACCGGCATTGAAATTGGCTGTATGTAGCACCTGGGTGCTCTGCTGCCAGTGCAGACATGTCCCTCAGGTGAACAGGTATCCACCTTTCATAGTTTATATGATCCAGTGCGTGGAACAAGCGGACGATCTCAGTCAGGGTGCCGACGTAAATCGGGGAAGGATGCCTGCCATAGGAACGCTCATAGACGAGAACCAGCAGCTACAGTTTAAGAACGATTGCCCAGCAGTACTGAAACTGAGGGTAGGCATATCCTCTTTGATCACACCAGTATTCAAAGGTTTACTAAGTCATCAGAATTTCTTGGTGACTGACGCTACCTTGGCCTTTGATTTCAAAAGTCCTGGGTTCGATTCTCCGCTCAGGCAGTCTGACATGTAAGTCCAAAAGGCAACGTAAATAGGTTTGCATCCGTATTTATTTAATCAGAATTTCTTGCACAGGCACGTTCATAAGCTCTTCTTTGCCAATCATCTACAAAATAATGCAGTTAGGCGACATAACAGACTAATTTTGCCGCTATCTTCCGACAAATTACATTGCATTATGCATTTATATCACGTTAACTACAAAACAGAAGTAATTGCGATCATATGTGAATATATGCAAATGTTTGACACCAAAAATTGATGGTTTAAAAGCATTTCAACACTTCAGTCCCATTTTGGGCGCCGTCTTGTCCTCCATCTTGGAGAATCATAATTTTCACGATGCCTCCATATCCAGATCTGTTTGTAATATATTGACCCTCGTCTGCTCAATGTTTGATGCTTGCATTACAAAACGCACAATTGGGTTGCTATACCGCCCCAGTAGAAGTAATAGGTAGAACACAACTCTTTAAGATTGGGGTGGGTGCAGATGCAGATAGCTTGTAATGCCACAGGACAAAGCAATTGACCCCCAACTATTTGCTGCTGCTTTTTTTAATAGTACAAACAGACATTTCAATTTTTGTGTGCTATGACAGAAAAATAAACTTGCACAAATAATGTTTTAGTAAAGGAAACACAGCAGCACAACAGCAAAAATCATACACTAAAAATAGGTATGAATAAAAAAGCATTTATTATAAATATATATTTCATTAAGATGACGTGACCGGGAAGCAAACCAACGAACTCCAGACCCCAACACCGACATTCCTACATCTTAGCCATCTCTCCAAGGCCATAATAAAGAATTTTCAAATTCATTTTGATGACTAGTTATAGTCATGACTTAATTAGGCAGAGGAAATGTTGTTAGCAGTGGAATGACCTTTTGATATTATTTGCAAACATCATCCATTTGCCTTCACACGGTTTGTATGGCTTATTTACAAAGCCTGAAATGGAATGACCTTGATGTTATCTGCAAAGGCCATCCACTTGCCTTCACACGGTTTGTGAGTCATATTAGTTTGTTTTTAATTTTTTTTTAGCCTTAAGTCAGCCGAAGCAATTCAATGCTTATTTGGCTGAACCAGCTCAGTTTTTAACATGACCAGACTTTTACAGAAGAAATATCTAGTAAAGGGAGGTGCCAACCCGGGGATTCGATCCGGGTAACCTCCGATCATCGTTGGGCCCGAAAGATTGTCCAGAATTGGCCAGAATAGTTCCCATAGCCACAGAGGGATTGGCAGCAGTGGAATTGACAGCACTGGCAGTGGAATGAGCTTGATGTCATCTGTAAAGGTCATCCACTTGCTTTCCCACAGTTTGTGAAATGCAGCGGAATGACCATTTTGGCAACACCAGAAGTTTGCATTACGTCACTTGCGCTAGTGCATGGTGGAATCTGATGGGAAGTGTATTAACTAAAATATGAGGAAAATATCCCATTGAAATAACATTGAGTAAATAAAAAAAAAAAACGAACTCATGCGATTTAAGGGTGATATACTTGTAATACAGTTTTCGGTTCTATGGTTGCTTTTACATAAAATATGTGTTATCATTCATCTCCAGAATTGTGTGATGAACGTTTTTGTGTCAGATTACGCTTTTGTTTTGCTAACTGTTAATAACCTAGGCAAGTTAGCCCAAAAATTGCATGAAACCTACAATAAAAATATGTAAAGCTGAAATTTTGTACAGTGACCCTATTGACCACTAAGAGCACCAAACCAAAATACCCGGCAATGAAAATGCAGGCTTTCTGGATTTCTAAGGTGGGAGGGTCTCTAAAACAGTTCTTTGGTTTAACCGATAAAAAAAAAGAGTAAACACACGATTGTGTTACAAAAATGTTCATGCATCCACTTCCATGAAGGCGCGTGGTGATTTTGCTCTCGTAAGCTCTCTAATAGCCCAAAGTGGATGTGCTTAGGCTCGTTGGGAAAGTGGCGATGTATTCTTTCCATCTATCCAATTAATTGTTAAAAGGCGTGTACTGTTTGTCAACTTCAAAGTCTAAAATCACCACCCGCTTTAGCCACAAACACATTACACCGTTAAACGGGCATGGGGCAGTACCTTATTTGATTAACGAATTTTGATTAGGGTAGATGGAAAGAATACATCGCCACCTTTCCAGTGAGCCTAAGCACGTCCACTTCGGGCTATTAGAGAGCTTAGGCTATAAGAGAACTTTTAAATCGAAAATCACCACACGCTTTTGCCGAAAACCCATTACGATGTCAGTTTTAACGGATCTAGGACGGTCCCTAATTGGGTTAACGAATTTCAATTAAGATGGATGGATGGAATACATTGCCACCTTTTCAACGAGCCTAACCATGTCTAGTTTGAGCTATTAGAGAACTCATGAGAGCACTTTTAAATTGAAAATCGCTATAGTAATTTATTAATATTAGTTGTGCGGATGCGAATTTAACATAATATACTTGAAATACAATTATGGTGGTCAAGGATTGCGTTTACGTAATTCATTTAAAAGACCTTTCATGTCCCAAATTGTATGCTGAATATATTTCTAACTCACGTGTTTTCACTTTTTCTAGCGGTTCAGGAGATACAGCCAAAAAATGTTTTTGTGAGGGTTTTGCACCCCCACCCCCTGTCCCTCCCACTAGAAATCCATGTAGTATGTTATTCCTAGTGATCAATAGGGTCAATGTCAAAAATTTTGAACTCGCAACCATTGCTATTTTTCCCATTTACCATTTATGTGCATCCATCAGCCACACTAAATTTCCAGCTTTTCAACACCACATGTTTATTTTTGCCTTACAGCACTTGTACTGGTTCATGGTGCAATCTTGTGGGCAGTGTGTTGACTAAAATATGAGGAAAATATACCATTGAAATAACATTGACAGCTGTTTAGGCACCGCCTTTCGTGGCAATGAAATTCAATTCTAATTTTGTTACAACTGTTTAATTAAGTTAAGGAAACACACTTACTGATTGCGAAAACCGTTGTCTACTATCTAGACACACGCTAGTGTGTCGCGGCAAGTTAGGCAACAAACATCACAACAAACATCACATCAATTCATTTGTCGATGTTGTAAACCATTGTAGCGCGGCGCCATAGCGTCAGTATCTTATATCTTGAAGCATAGTTGGCACATTTCAGGTACTTGGGGAAAAATAATAATGAGGTACAAAAGCTTAAATTGTGTTGAAATCAAGAGCAATGACCCACCTGACAAAAATTAAATTCGTGTAGGAATGCCAGCTAAGCTACTTTCAATGCAAAATCTGACCCTCAATAACGTTGAAAATGTGTAACCAGCTAGCTAGCTAGCTAACTAGCTACTAGCTAGCTAATTCTAGTCCGCTCATCCCCATGTCAATTTCCATAGGGTGATTATTCATCGATACCGAGATAACGGGAAGGCTTCCAGCTATGAAATTGGACGAATGGCCGCAGTACGATACGAACTGCGTACCTTTTATGTTTTGGAGCCTAGGGGTGTGACGAGGATGGCGTGGGATGGCGCGGAAGTACGAAAATATTGTTATAACCATTGTTAGTATTGTCGGCATCGTCTCTCATTGGACATCCAAAGTTCGAACAATGATACGTGTATACTGACGTGCATGCTTAGACACACACTAGTGTAGCACGATAAATCTAAACAACGTTGCCAAAGAAATTGTATTCACGTCCAATTAACGAAAAATAAACCAACTGTAAAAACAAAGCAAAATAAACAAAGCCAAAAACTGGTGAAGAGGCCACCAAGTTGAGAGTGGTTCGGCCTTTCAAAGGAGTGATATCAACACACCAAAACTAACGAAATAAAACAAATTACAACAAAATTAAAACCAAACCCAAAACCTATAAAGAGGTGACCAAGTTGAGAACTACTATACGCAAAAGGTAGTAGCAAATTGTTGAAAACCAATTTCTTGTTGACGTGCCACTTTATTACACATCTGCACGGTAGTGGAATTGAGTCTAATACACAATTTTTAAAAAAGGACTCATATCATATCAAAAACCAAAACTGGTAAAAGGGGCCGCCGAGTTCCGAATGGTTCAGCCCTTCAAAGGAGTGATATCAACACACCAAAACATTCGCCAACTTAATCGCACCGAATAATACTTTGGACGTTAATTGAAAACTTGGACATTGCTACCGAAAGTAGCATTGTTCTAGTTTTCATTTAACATTCGAACTATTAAGCGGTGCGATTAACTTGGCGAATGTTTTGGTGTGTTGATATCACTCCTTTGAAGGGCTGAACCATTCGGAACTTGGCGGCCCCTTTTACCAGTTTTGGTTTTTGATATGATAATAAGCCATCCGTTTTTGTAAAAATAAAAAGGAATTAGTGTATAATACGGGCATACAAACTTCAACTAAATTCAGTCGAAATTGTATTTTCGGCTACTTCAGCAATTTTTTGGCTTTAAACAGTAAACGAAAGAAAAAATGTAAAAATACGACCATGTTCACCATTGCGTCCTCTGTTATTTCATACTAGAATCTTAACTGTACTAGTAATACGCTCTTGTCAAAAAAAAATCTAAAAATCGTCTTTTATTCATTCAGAAAGAATACCATGTAAAAATGTTAAGTTCAAACTTTGTGTAGAAACCATGAAAAGCAGCATGGATGCAGGGGAGGGGGGGAGGGAGAGAATGAGCACCCCCCCCCCCCAAAAAAAAAAATAACAACTTGTTCACTTTGCGTGAAAAGCTCTGAAAAATGGTTTGGATAGAAGTCAAAAGCATAATATTTAATGAAGGTAGGGTCCACTAGCCCTCACAATGTCAGTAGTTGATTTCCGGTAGGGGGGGGGGGGATCATTTGCATTACCCCTATTTCAACTAACATGCGTATATTAGTAGTCAGTTTTAGGAAATAATATCTAGGCACCTGCAATCTAATTAAGTAAAGATGACATAGCAAAATCTTGTTTTCACGCATTTCTAAATCCCCCATCACTTACACCTGTCGAATTGTCACGGATTGATATGGCTACACACATTTAACTTCACCACACGTTAAATACCACCAACTTACTACCTTAATTCTGTTAAAAAATGCCCATTGAGAGATTTCCGCAGGTTATTCAGTTGGAAATTATCATGAAATTAAAAATAAAAAAATGCCGTTTTTTTGGAGTGTTGTTTCTAGATGAGGGGGGGGGATTAGGAAAATGGGCCCACCTACATTCCCCCCTTACTTCCTCTCTACAAAGTTAGTAGTTGTTTTGGGGCAATGTACACAAGGTTAGTAGGATATAATGACTTGGTAACTAAATCGAGAAGAGATAGCAAAACGGGCTAGGCTGCGTTTACAATATAAAAGCTTGTGCGTGAGCGTGGCACTCGACGCTCGACGCGTACACAAGTTCATGAGCAAAGCAGTGCGCGCGGACAATCGGCTTGGCCCGCTCGTGGTATCGTCACGCTAAAGAAACGCTCTTTCATTTACAAATCAAACGCGTGAGCCGGCGCGTGAGCTTGATAATGCCGGCCGATACTCCGTTCCAGCTATGCTGTTTCACAACTTCCCCCTTCTATATCACCAAGATTCGATGCCATACGGGTCAAGGTCACTGTAATTAAGATGTCTGGCCGTTTATTTTGAGCATTCTACCTTTTAGCACACCACGTTTTCCTTTCTTGTGGCGCCGATCGGCGCCGATGGATCTGTTGATGCCGCCATTTTTTTTATCCCAGCATGCAACAACTAAGCGTGCGAGCGTCGCTTGGCGCTCACCAATCTAGGTCCAGTAGATATTCGCGTGACGCTTGAAAATAGCAAAACGTACGCGTTGGCCCACCTGCTCCACAATTGTAAATGGTCGCGCTTAAGCGTTGAGCATGGGAAAAACTCTAGTTTCACGCGCCGAGCGTCACGCGTACGCGTCGAAATCAATATTATAAAATGCACCCTTAGACCCATTTACACACTAATAGTCTTCAAAGCAATTTTGGTATTCATGGGAAACTGGTGACTTATCAGTAAGACACCCTGCATTATTTTTAATTCCACTGTGCAACACGTGTCTGTGTACAATATAAACAATTCTGTCTAAACTCCTTTCCAACACTTCATAAAATAAAATAAATAAATTCTGTGGTAAATTTACCTTGTAACACTTACATGCATGCATTCCTGCTGTCGCTAAACAGCACTTCAGTGGTTAACAAGCATTTGCATGGTTTAAACTAATATCACTTTGCAGGCAACGAAAAATAATTATATGCACAAGTACCCCCACACACACCTTCCTTCCCCTGTGGACGCAATAATTGGTCTCTTAACATTGTAGTTTCGCAGACCGAAAATGGCGTCCACAGGCCACATGATCTTAGGCAGGCAATGAGGGCCAGGAAATGTCATGTTGACCAATTATGAAGTTGAAAACTGTCCTTCATGTTTGTTGGGCGACCCTATTTTAGTATCAAACTTCATCTCAAATGAAACACTATGGCGGCCATATGAAACTGTTGGTACTAGGCTTATGTACTATCCGTTGAGGGGAGAATAGGAGTTCACAGAAATAAAGTTGCCAATACTTGCCTTAGGCTGCAAGTTTGCATATACAAATTATCCTTTGATGTTTAGAAAACTTAAAAGACTACAATCCTTACTTTCTAGTTTGTTAATGTTAACACCTAAGTTACTGTTAAGTGCTTTAAAAAATAATAAAAAGGACGTTTGGCAGTATATGTTACAGCACATGTCTTAGATTTAACCCAAATACACGAAAGTTTCAAAACCCTTCCCACAATGCATTTCCTAAAATTTCATAAAGGCAACACTAAAAAAATTGTTTCTGAGTAAAACTAATTAATGATGAAGCTTGCATTAAAATTCAATACAATTAAAAATAACATTTAGCTTCCCACATAGTTTTACCATTCCCCTCCCACAACCTTTTCCGAATTCTTGGGTATAATTTAAAGAAATAAAACCAAACGAATTAAGCTAAAAATAAGGTAACTTGAGGCTAACAATATAAGAATACTTCAACTTCCAAGTTTTATTTTAGTGAGTTGCTAAGCCACCCTTTTTTACAGCTGGGATCGTTCGTCAAGTGTCCTCTCTGAGTAAAGAAATGCATTAGCTGGACGAGGGATATTTCTCACGTTGCATCAACAGATCCATGTCAATATTAGTTAAGAGATAGAAGGACACTCCTATCCTCTTGAGAGCCGCATTCCAGGATAGTGACGGTGTAATGTAATGGGAATAGTCCAATCCGTAACTAGCTAAACTCGTTACTCTAAAATGATCAAGGACATCGACTAAAAGCTCAATGTCAGTCCACAAATATAAGTTGTGATAATTTCCAAATGTTTTGTATTTGCCTAAACCCCAAATGTCGCATCTTCGTAAGATTCTGGGGAAATTGCTTCTTTCAACGACGATGTAAATGCGGTAACGGGAGGTAAAAAATCCTCAAATACTTCAACGTTTGTCAGGTATTCGTACTGAAACACACCTTTTTGCCTATAGGGGATCGTACAAGTTCCATCCATTCACCATCAAAAGGCTTGTCCGTAATGTTAAAGCACTTTAAGTTCGAAGCCAAATTTCCAACAATGTTGTCATAAATGCCAAACTATCGATGAAAGCAAAAACCACCCAATCTAATGCTACTGATTCTTTCCTTGTTCTAAGTGATGGTCTTTTGAGCTTTTGAATTTTTAAACGAATTCAAAGCCTTCACTACTAAATGACTATCATATTTTTCGAAATTATACGTAACTGCTATGTTTTTGTTCAAAGTGAAAGCAAAGTTACACTTGCTGTGCACGGGACCTCTAAAATTCACTGGTGATGTGGTCATGGTCTCATACTTCGTAAAGCCATGAACTTTTCTTGGGTCGGGGTAAATGCACTTAGTTTGCAAAAATGATACACCGGATCTGTTTTGTGGAGGGACCACTGCTCCTTGGTTAAGCGTTTCTTCCTTGTGGGAATCCACAATAATGCCACGATATTTTTCTGCTCCTCTAATATAGAGTCAAAGAAAACCTTCACACAGTCTACTCCTCTGTACAACGTTTTGCATAATACTCCGCCTAAATGGATAATGATCATGCGTGCAAAACTGCAAGTTTTTATTGGTGATGTGGTTAACAGTGGTGCTGGATATTGGATGTAACGCGTTACCGGATATTGGATGTAACGCTGCTTCAAATGCTTCAAATGTATGTATTAAATGACAGTTAAAAATCATAGAAGTACACAATTCCTGTTTACAGTCTATGCAAACCGCCGTCGAGGACAAAACCTCTGGACCAACAGAAATGCCCAATTTAAGAGAAGAAACAGTATAGTCTGCACAAGGGCGGGGCTATAAATTACTGACTCACACTACTCATTGTTACCAAAAGCTGGCAGTGTTGGTAAAACACCATTACCAGTTACAATTTTTGTGAAAAGCATTGTTTAAAACACTTGCCTTTTTTGCTTCGGTCTTTACCGAGACACGATCAACCCGCCAAGTTTCAGCCATTGAACGTTTGTGATAAATAAAACGAGTCAAGTTTCACTTGTCAGACATATACAACACAACTTTAAACGTAGTGCATTGCAAACCTTTCATTAGGGAGACTCAAGATCCCTAACCAGTAATAAGATACGTGCTATTTCATTGTTGTTGTGATTGTTACTGTTTCATTATGCAACACGAAACGAGTAGTAGAGTAAATTTGGGTCATATTTTGAGAAAATTGATTCATGAATGAAGAAAGCAAATCCTTTGGATGGTTAACATTCCTACATGCCCTAAACATTTTCCGATAGGAAGACCAAAAAATCTCTCCGTTTAAGAATGGCGGCTGAACAAAAATGACGGCTGCTTGCAATTTTGAAAACGTAATATCTTTTCTTCTATGGGATCAATTTTGAACATCAATATGTCAAATTAAAGATAATTTAACGTAGAACGTTTTATTTCCTATGAAGTATTACAATATTTCCCAATGGTTTTACGCACAAACTCGAAAATGTAGTAATTAATAGTGTTAGTGGCACACTTTCTCGATCATGAAGCTTAATCCGAATCAGTAATATTGGCCGTGCTTATTAGACTTCGTTTGCGCACGAGAATTTCAGAAAATTGGACAGGAGGAGGAGGCGGAGGCGGCGAAGCGGCTAACAATGTCAAAATGTTACAATGCTGCAACATGTAACAATAGGGTAACAATAGGCGAGGCGTACAATATCGGATTATAGCTCGCTCGAACAAGATGCAACGATGATTGGGTGCCGGGAAACTAACATTTCGTTGTTTGAGTTAGCTAGCTCGTTGTAGAGAACCAAAATTAAATGGTCTTGATTTTTCCTTAAATCTTCAAGTTTTAAACCGTAGGGTGCGAAGTCTTAAATTTTGAGGCCGTAGGGTGCGGGCTTCGGGAAGCCAGTTGAATTGTTTCCACGATTGTTGCCACGATACTGAAACAATCCAGAATCAACTACTCATCGAGATGACGCATGCTAAATCCAGAAATACGCTAATGTGTTGCCATCAAATAATAATCATGGGACAAACCTTCGTTCAACGTTTAGAAAAAAAAACATTAGAGCTCGCATTCCCATACTCACAGCCCTGAAGGTACACGAATAAAAACGGATTGGAGTTCACTCGAACGCAACGACCTATAATGTGAACTCCAATTCGCAAAACGTAAACCCACAAACATACACAACAAAATGGAAGCCAACAAAATAGACGCCATAAACAGCAAAACGGTGCAAAATTGAAAGATAAAAATGCATACACAAAATGAACAAGTAATTACTCAAACGAACTAGAAATAACCACCTCAAACGACCATCAAACACTAAAACAGGAAAAAAAAACTGCTTTAACTAGGAGTCTGCTTCTTTCACAAATTATAAATGCACTCAAAATCCACATATACCCACTCACACGAAACAGACTTAATATATGGAACAAAAAACACAGACAAATATAAAAAAGTCTGTATAATACACAAATTACGCGTGCACGCCCAAACACCGAAACATTAAACTTTTCAAACATAAACTGGGCTTTCTTTCTGACATAACCATTGATCAAAAACAGTTTTTGTTCATTGGTACTGGAATTCAAATTATAGTTCGTTGCGTTAACTCTAATCCGTTTTTATTCGTGTACCTTCAGGGCTGTAAGTATGGGGATGCGAGCTCTAATGTTTTTTTTTTCTAAACGGCGAAGCCGTTTTTTGCTCAGTTAATCGCCAGTGTTAGTAAGGGTCAGCCTAATGTCTCTGTGTTAAACTCTCAACTTTGAGAGCCTATAACGCCGTCAAAAGTGAACATTTTAAAACCAAATTTGGAATCCAGCCTCCACTAGTCAAGGCCTCTCTACAGTCCAAAAATTGTGAAATTCGGTCCAGCCAAATCCGATATCCAGAGAGGAACCAAATAGACAACTTCTTGTTCTGCTTCTTCTTCTTCTGGTTCTGGGGATGCTTTCGTCTGTCCTCTCTACAGGTCAAACTACACCACCAAAAATCATGGCAATAGGCTCAAATCATAGCTTCCTATGTAAACATGTGCCTTTTCAAGGTTATTTTAGTTTAACTGTAGTAGTTATTTAGAAAAATGCCATCACGTGCTAACTGAAACAATGCTTTTTTGCTGATTAAAAAACAAATTCTCCCTACTGTAACGAAATTCTCCCAACGGACAATAGGGAGCGTTCACAAATTACGTAACGCCTGGAGGAGGAGTGCAGCAAATAAGTTACCATGTGTTACGATGGGGGAGGGTGAGTATGATGAAGTTATAAGTAACACACTAATTGTTTGCTACATTTTTATCTACATTCTTTTAGCTAAAATATTTTGCTTACATCTGTTAACGACTTAATTTTTTTTTTTACAAATATCTGGTCATTACTCCCTTAGGTATTACGACTGCTTATAAAAACGAGTTCAATAAAAAAAAAAAACCTATACAACTGGAGGGCGGTGGGATGGGGAAAGAAGGTTAGAAAATGTTACGTATTTTCAGGTGGAAAGGGTCAAGCCAACTGACACACTGGTGCTACAAAGGGGAACGGGGGTATAAATTGCTAAAAAAAAAATGTTCCGTCATTTGTGAACGCTCACTTATGTCGGCGTAGATAACATTCCTGCTGGATTCTTGAATACTGTTCGGTACACTCACAATTCCTACTTGTTAAATGTTAACGCATATTCATACAAAGGTAGCGTTCTGTGCAGTAGCTATTCCTAATGTTCCGTGTAGGAATGGTGCATCACATTCAGTGTAGATACGAATCCTACACCGTAGCATGTATTGCACTGTTCGGTGTAGATAGGAGTCCTATCTCCGAATGAATATACTCTTTCTTACCTACGTCTGGCACGGGGAAAATTCCTATTT
The DNA here is from genome assembly GCA_023313725.1 of Lithobius niger. Taxonomy (NCBI): domain Eukaryota; kingdom Metazoa; phylum Arthropoda; class Chilopoda; order Lithobiomorpha; family Lithobiidae; genus Lithobius; species Lithobius niger. Next base: position 6,565 of record JAHWFP010103956.1, on the reverse strand, counting down.
CTTTCAGAATTTGCACATAGACGAGCAAACTATTAGGTGTTCTTTTTTTGGGGGGGAGCACGAACCCAAACTGGGTCGTCAGCTCTTAGTTGATACTAATCGCCAGCGTTTAAACGGAGAGATGGATTTTTTGGTTGTTCCTTTCTATTTTTTTTTCCAAGTAAAGAAGTATTTGACGAAACAGGTCATTTTTTTTTGTAGGGGTTGGGGTAGGGGGAAAGAGGAAGGGAAGGGAAGTTTTCTAAATAAATGTTTCGAGCAGGAAAGACGCCTCACATTCAGTGCAGATTTGGACCCTACACCGTAGTGTGCATAATTACCCACTGTTAGGTGTAGATGGATCCTATCTCCAGATGAATTTACTGCCATTGGGAAATTCCGATTTCTTTTCGATTTTGCACATGACGAAGTAGCTATTAGTTGATATCAAATGAAACAGTGAATGCACCATAGTCGCAGTTACACTGTAATGGCCGCCATATTAAAATCAGGGCCATTATGAAATTATGCTCATTATCGTTCAATTTCCTTCAAATTTAGAACAGAGACGAAATAGTTGATACCAAGTGAAACAGTGATTATGCCACCGTCAGTAGTAATACCTAATGGCCATCGTCGTGAAATTGGGGATCTATTTTGAAATTATGTGTGTTGTCCCATTTCCTTCAAATTTAGGACGGAGACGGTACAGTTGATACCACGTGAAACAGTGAACGTGCCATCGTTACTAGTAATCTCTAATGCCACCATCTTAAAATTTGGTGGCAATTTTGAAATGATGCTTAGTATCGTCCATTTTCCTTCAAATTTAGAATGAAGACGATATTAACAGTTAAAACAATGAATGTGCCATCGTCATTATTAATCTGTAATCCACGCTCCTGAGACTCTACTCTGGTTGAGGACATTCCGGAAATCATTGGCGTTAAAGGTGTGCCGGCCCTCCTGGCTGTACAGGATAGGTTGCCGCGTTGCCTAAAATGCCGGCAGCATGGCCATCTTCGAAAATTTTGCCCGTACGTTTTCTGCCACTGGTGCAACTCATTTATCCTGAAGAGAGCCCTGTGTGTGCATCTGGCCCCGCGGACCCAGCGGATGTGCCTCCAGTGCCTCCAGTGCTGGATCTTGTAGTATCAGAAGCAGTCAGCAAGGACTCTGGCCCGGCCCCTGACAGCGACCAGGCTGAGTGGGAGGAAGTGCATCAGCGTAAACCACTGAAGCGTAGGAAAGTGTCGGGGGCCCAGTCATCCTTGGCGAGTTCTCCACCTCAGTCCAAGCAACTGGCAGTTGATTGCCCAAACCGATTTTCTGGGTTGACTCCTGATGGTAATCCAGCACCTATTACCCATATTTCTTCAAGTCTTGTGTATGCCGTTCAGTGTGCAGCTGACAATGTCGGTCCTGCGGCTTCTGATGGTAGTCAAATGTGTGTTTCTCCGGATGTTCGCTCAGCTTCCAACCTTGCTGAACGAGGAGTTGAAACCGTCAGTTTTTCACGTCAGGCGTGTTTGTCCGGCCCTGACCCTGGTACTGTTGCGGTTGCTCCAGAGGGGGTGGCCGAGGATGGTGTGTCCAGTCAAGGGGGTGGTTCTACATCTGACCTTGGGCCTGACTTCGTGTGTAGTGCTGTTTCGCCTGCTGATTAAACGGGAACAGGAGGCACTCCCGTTACAAGTTGGGCAGATGACAGTGAGGAGCAGATGTCAGCTGGTACTTGTAACAGTTCGGGTAGTGTTAGTGGTTCTAGCACGCTTGGGGGTGACGCGGAGGTGGAGTTGTTGGAAGTCCAGGTGACCCCGTAATCCTGTTCTAATATTCTTGTGTCCTTCTGTGTTTCCCCCAAACGTCACTGTTTGTCTGTGTTTTTCCTCTCAACCCCAATATAATTCACACTCTGTTCCTGGAACGTCAGAGGGGCGGCTAACAAGATTGAGGACATAGAAAATTTATGCAATGAGGTTGACATTTTGGGGATTGTGGAGACTAAACTCCCGGATGGGGTCACCCCTGCTTTTCGTAGGTACAACAGCATTATGGGCCCTGGACCCTCCGGTGTTCGTGTGTTCATTAAGGACATGATTATTTGGTCCCCTCCCCTTTTTCAGACCTGTGCAGGTGTTGATTCATGCGTCTTCAGGATTTGGTGGGAGCATAAATGGGTTACCATCGGTTTTGTGCATGCCAACGGACGTTTTTCAAGGCACGAGTGGGTGGGGTGGGTTGACTCGCTCCCGAGACCTCTTGTACTTGGGGGCGACTTCAACGCACATCACTGGTTCTGGGGTAGTGCCTGCTGTAACACCAGGGGGCGTTTGATTGCCGATTCCTTTTGTCGCCTTGATCTGGAGGTGATCCAGTCGGGGGTCCCTACTTTCTTGAGGCGCTGTGGTGGGGCTTTCCAGGAATCTTTGTTCCTATGCTGTACTTGTCTTGCTTCGGTATTCTCTTTTGAAGTCTCCTCGGATCTTGGTGGCAGTGACCTGTTTCCTGTGGCTCTGTCCTGCTCCAGTTCTTTTACCTTTGTGCCGGATACCCGGCAGCGCACCCGTGGACCACTCGTAACATCGGGGGACTTTGCCCCCTGGATCCAGAAGTGGATTAAGAAGAGGGCTGGCCCCTGGGGACCAGGCACCATTCGACAAGGGGCTATCAGGAAACTACCTGCATAGTGGACACCGGCCTGCCGGTGTGCAGTCAGGGATAGGCGGAGGGCCTGGCAGCGGTTCCAACGTGTTAGGAACATCTTAGGTGGTTTGAATATGTTGGAATTGCTCAGGAGACCAGGTTCATCCTGCGAAGGGAGAAAGCCCAGTATGGTTACAGGCTCTGCGACCGAGTCTCCCAGGGCATGCCTCTGTCGCAAGTATGGTCTTTAATCCGGCCACAGGATGCTCGCCCTGCGGTGTCGTGGGTGTTCGGCGATTCGGGTGAGGTTCTCCGTGGCCGGGAAATGGCAGCGGCATTCAATAACAACTTTGCAGCGGTTTTTAGGTCTACAAGGGGACCCCTCTGTGGTCGATGAGGTTTCCGGCTATTTGGATTTTCCACTCACACTGCTCGAGCTATCGGCAGCACTCGGCTCCTGTAAGGCCGGAGGTGCCTCCGTGATTGACCATGTCTCATATGCTGGCTTCCGAAGTCTTGATGACAGTGGTCGGACCAAGCTCCTCGGTTTTTTTCAGAGTATATTTGACGGTGCGCCGATCCCGCAGACATGGCTTTTTTTCTGTCCTGGTCCCTGTTTTGGGAAGGGACAAGGTTCGCACTAGCGTTAGGAGCTACAGGCCTATTGCCCTCCTTCCCTGCCCACGGAAGGTATATGAGAGAATTCTCATAAACAGGCTGGTATGGCAGGTGGAGGCGGCTGGAAAACTCTTTGGCGTGCAGTTCGGCTTTCAGAAGCATCGGGCCAGGATGCTGACTTGTATCTTGAATCGGGCATCCGTGAAGCTTGGCTCAATTACTGCTTCTCTGTGGCTGTCTTCCTGGACATCAAGGCTGCATACGACATGGTGGATGTGTTGTGGGTTGGGCAGGCCTTTGATGACCTGGGGGTCAGCACGAAGCTGAAAAAGGCTATTCTGGCCCTCCTTGGGACTCGGAGCTTTGCAACCAGGGTAGACAGTTGCTGGTCTGGCGTCCTATCCACGGATAGGGGGCTTCCGCAGGGCAGCTGCCTCAGCCCCGCCATCTTCGCTGTGGCAATCAACGCTGTGCTCGTGGAACTTAGTTCCTCAGTCAACGTGGTTGCTTACGCGGATGATGTGGCTGTGTGGCTGACAGGTAGGGCTGTTGATTATGGCTCCTGGCTTCTCGTGGTCAGGAAGCTCGCTCTGTCGGCCGCAAAGACTGAGTTGATGATATTCTGCCGCTGACAGGCTGTTGAGGGGTCAATCACTGTGGATGGCTTGGTTGTCACGTCCAAGTCCAAGGTGAGGTACCTTGGTTATTGGCTCGACACTGGCCTGGATTGGTCTTATGTCGCCGCTGCGGTCAAGGAAAAAGTTGCCAGACGTACCAGTATGCTCCGCGTGATCACGAACAATAAGACCACTGCGCAGCGTGCTGTGGTTGCTACATTTTATAAGGTGTATGTTCGGGCCTGCGTAGACTTTCACGCTCCTGTTCTTGTTAGTTCTGCCCAGGCGATCAGGTTCATTCAGGTCGCCTTAAACGACTGTCTGCGGTGTGTGACGGGTTGTTTGCCTTCCACCCCCTTTCGGTTCTCTTGGTAGAGGCAGGCGAGGTCCCGCTTGACCTCAGAGCCAGGGAACTCCTTGTCAGAGTGTGTCATAGGGCCGTTGGAAGTGGCAGCTGTGACCCCCAGGCTTGTATCATCAAGGACTATGCCTCTTCCCCCCCCCGGGGGGGGGGGAGTGTGAACTCCTCGGTGCGCCGGGTCTGGGTGCATCCCTCCTCCTTGATGCCGGGCTTGCTGGTTTTCCCAGCCCGTCGCTTGTTCGTCCACTATGTCCATGGGTATGGTGTGGGGTTGTGAACTCGGCAATCCAGGGTGGGGGGGGTGCCCCTGTTACCGGCGTGCAGATTTTTTGTGACGCCTCTTTCTTCCTCGAAGCCGCGGAAGGGGGTGTTGGCGTCTGTGTCCCCAGCCTCCGTCTTGAGTATAGTTTCTTCCTGGGAGCACTACCCTCAGCCTTTGTTGGGGAACTTGTTGCTATTTCTCTGGCTTTGGATGTTGGTATGGACTTGCATCTCCCCAGGTTTTGTATCCTGTTGGATTCTCTCGCTGGGATTGGTTTTTTGAGGCGCAATTTGGGTTGTATGTCTGTGGCACATCCTATTGCGTACGAGATCGGGTGGAAGATCTATGCCGCTACTATGTCTGGGCTCTCTGTTGCTATTGCCTGGATCCCGGGACATTCCGGGCTCTTCGGCAATGAGACAGCAGACAGCCTAGCCAGGCGTGGGTATGAGGAGAGGCGTAATGCTGTGAATTTTCCAGTAGTCCTGGGGACATGCGCTCAGTTGCTGTCAGGACTTTTGCCTCACTGTGGGCGGACAGATGGGCTAGCAAACCCACTGGCCGTGCTCTGTATGAGATTCATCCCTCGGTGGCTGTGCCCAGGGCCCTGGGCAGCCTTACGCGTAGGGACTCCGGCCTCATTTCCAGGCTACAGACTGGTCATGTCCAGCTCCGGGCGTATATGATTCGTCTTGGGTGGTCATGCACCCCAACCTGTCCTTGTGGCGAAGCTCCGAGACCGTTTGTCATTTCCTTTTAGACTGCCCTCTCTGGGCTGATCGGCGTCGCTTTGTTCTCAGAGGTCCGGATGATCGTTTGCGCCAGTTCCTGGGTGTCCCCCCGCATTCCGTGGCTCATTGGAATTCATTGTATAGTGTCCTCTCATTCTGTAAGGCTACCGGGCGCTTCGCCCAGTTCGAGGCCTCGTCTTGTTAGCCGCTCCTCCGCTGTCCAGATTCTCTGGCTGACGTGTGGCTTTAGGCCCTGTTGTTAACGTAGTTAAGTTGGTAGTTGGGAGTTGGTTTGGGGGTGGCCAGCGACGACAGGTCTGCATTAGGACTCTTGGTAATTGGGGTGATTCGTTGTGATGTCGCATTGCCTGGGCACGCTAGTGCAATATGTTAGTTTTAAGCCTAGTTCGTAAGTTTAGGAGAGAGTGTATGGCTTCAAGGCCTTTAAACTCTAATAAAATACAGTAAATACGCTATCTTGTAATGACTCAGCCATTTGATATTATGCTTATTATAGCCTGATTTCCTTCAATAAAAAAATTAAAAACGTGAAAGAAAAATTAAAAAGGAAGTTGTACTCAAACTCTAAAGTGGGTGTATACTGTATTCGTCTCGGTGCAGGCAGTAGCCCACCGTCAGCTGCACCGTTTTATAGTTTAGGTACAATTCTAGTAACAGGTGTTAATAAACAAAAAACGGAACGTTAAATGTTAAGAGTAAGGGTCTAAAAGTCAAAACCTAGAAGGAACACGGACAAGCTTTGACAGTCAGGGTCTAGGTGTAACATTTTGTCAGTAAGAGGCTGGTAAGCATTAGACCCTTACTACCCGGTGGCCAGCTCTTGTCCTTAAGAATAGGAAAGCAGTTAATACATTTTGACGAAAAACTGTAAATCCTCCTATAAAGACTCGTGTGATGATCCAGTGGTAATATGGTGTAAGTTTCCTGCTTTGCTTTATGTTGAAAAGTTTATTTTTCGGTTTGGTAACATGACAGAACATACACAGTAAAGAGGATTATTGGTTGTCATCAGTTACTTTAAAATCTATGAAAGTAATATGAAGGTAGCTTTAAAGAAAGTTCTTTAAAGATATTTCAAGCACTAAAAGCTGCTATATCCGTACATAGGCCTACACACTTGCAGTCCGAATAGGCTAGAAATAAATTTACAAAGTTGGATTTACAAAATTGGCCTGATAAAATCATTAAGCAAGTCCATTGTTAGTGGAGATGCGTTTCCTCCTTTGCTTTAGGTTGAAATTTTTTTTCGATTTAGTAACTCGACAGCATATTCACAGCAGAGAGCATTATTGGTTATCATCTACCATAATGTACGAAAGATCATCAAAAA
>JAHWFP010103955.1:87-10108 GCA_023313725.1 Lithobius niger | reverse complement strand
TATTTGGTTTGGGAAAGAAACAGTACACATATTAGGACGACAATAGGGATTACGTAATCCTATTGTCGTCCTAATATGTGTAATCTTTTATGATATTTACCTATATGATTAAAGTCCTCACTCCAGAAGAACTAAAACAATTAATACCTTCGTTCATTCAATATTTTTTGACGAAACTTGGCCAGATGGTAGAAGAATATGGAAGGTATATTTATACCAAAAATTATGCAAATCTGTGTAAGAGTAAAAGTAGGGAGCCACACGTAAATCTGACAACTGTTCAGTTGTTATTCTTGTTGTTCTGCCACACAGTTTCAGAAAAAAAACTACTGCACCTACCTAAAATCTAAAACATGATCTGAGCCAGATATTTCGTTCTCCTTCATCCTCAAAGAGACCACTTTTTCAATTGATTGAGCCATGCCGGAGTTACGGGAGTTAATGCTATTTTATTTGGAGCCTTGGCCTATACAGCCATGCGCTTACTCTAAAAATGATGCACACACATTACAGATTTTCAACCGGAGCTACAGAATGCATTACAGGTACGGGACCCTCAACGATCGGTTTTATCGTTTTGCATTGCTTTTTTTTTAACATTGTAATTAGGGCACAATGCCAATCATCAAACGACAGTCTTAAGATCAAACAAATGCTAACAATGCTGGTGAGCCAACACTTATTCACCCGCACTCAGAGGAAACGTGAAGAGGAAGCATTATCCGTATTTAGACAGACGCTAGTGTGTCACCGCTTAAGTAATAGTAGATCATCCAAATGTAGACATCCGATTGTTAAAAAATGATTGTTGATGAAAAAGAGGCGGTCTTCACTAGCAGACCGTCTTTTAACTGACACCAGCTTATACGTGATTTCAGCATACTGGTATAAATTCCCCATGCAGTAGAAATCTTTGCAAATCGTTTGAATCAGGTGTCTTGGGTCCAGTAACAAAGAAAACGTCAACACGAAAATGTGGGAACATGCCCTTCATGGAGAAAAAGTCTCCTCAATAACGTTGAGTGTTACTAGTAACTAGTGACTAGTAACTAGCTAATCACCAGGCTCCCATGTTAATTCTCATAGGGTATAAAGACACCTCTACAGCTCATTAGAGAAAGTTGCCAGATCTAAATTTCGGCAGACAGGTATTTGCGTCATATGGGGAAGTGCCTTTTTCTAAAATGGGGGTTGCAGCTAGAAGCACGTGACCCTGAAGTGGCTCGTAGCTACAAAATTATTGTTGTAACCATTTTTTGTATTGTCATCCAACGGTAGATTATAACATGCTTAAGTGTTACACGCTTATCGTTTCAGTACTTAATTAGGTGGTTCACTAAGAGACAGAATATCATACACGGCGATATCCGTGTATATACTATATTAATTAACAAAAACGGAACGTTAAATGTTTAGAGTAAGGATCTAAAAATCAAAACCTAGAAGGAACATGGACAAGCTTTGACAGTCAGGGTCTAGGTGTAAAATTTTGTAAGAGGCTGGTAAGCATTAGACCCTTACTACCCGTTGGTTAGCTTAGTTTTAGTCTATTGGACAGAACGTGTGTATGAACGGTTGTAGCAGGTTTTCTTTGATCTTAGAATATTGTTATGGAACTTTAAGAACATAATTTTCTCGTGAAGTTTGGCATTTTGTCTTTTGATGCTTTAGAAATTTTAATTAAATTTCGTAGATTTACGGTAGAGGATAACCAGTAATGCTCTCTGCTGCGAATACCCTGCCATGTTACTAAATCGAAAAATAATTTTCAACATACAGCAAAGCAGCAAACGTATACCATACTACCACTGGATCATCACATGGGTCATTGTAGGAGGATTTCTAGTTTTTCGTCAAAATGTATGTATTTCTGACTACCGGGTAGTAAGGGTCTAATGCTTACCAGCCTCTTACAAAATTTTACACCTAGACCCTGACTGTCAAAGCTTGTCCGTGTTCCTTCTATGTTTTGACTTTTAGACCCTTGCTCTAAACATTTAACGTTCCGTTTTTGTTTATTAATTCGTGTTACTTTTAGAATTGCAGCTAAACTGTAAAACAGTGCAGTTGACGGTGAAAATAGAGAGTGTAACACAGAGACCCTAGGCTGACTCTTACTAACACTGGCTATCGCCAGTGTTAATAATAGAAACAAATCCTTTAATTTTCAGTTTTGCAGCCGGCGTTTGCTAATTGGCATTGTTGCATAATAACAATGTTTAAAACAATGTAAAACAATCAATTTGGTCGTTTAGAGCTCCATAACCCTTGAACCACTTGACCAATTAGAAAATGCCTTATGGAAAGGGCACATCTACATAGCCATAGCTGTAAAATGAGCTAAGAACCAGCTTCATAGGACAAATAGTTTGACCTGTAGAGAGGACAGACGAAAGGTACATCCCCAGAACAAGAACTTGTCTATTTGGCCCCTCTCTGTATTTTGGGTTTGGCTCGACCGAATTTCACAATTTTTGGACTGCAGACAGGCCTTGACTAGTCAAGGCTAGATTCCAAATTTGGTTTAAAGATGTTTACTTTTGACGGAGTTATAAGCTCTCAAAGTTGAAAGTTTAACACAGAGATCCTAGATCGACCCTTACTAACACTGGCTATCGCCAGTGTTAATAATTGAAGTCCTCTTTCCAGCATAACTAAAACAATTAATTTCTACGTTCCTATTCAATATATTTCGACGAAACCTGGCCAGGTAGTAGATAGGTGTAGAAGGTATATTTATACCAACTTTTATGTTTTTCTGTGCAAGAGTAAACGTACGGAGCCACACGTAAGTTTGAAAACTGTTCACTTGTTGTTGGTGTTGTTGTTGCTGTTCTTGTTCTTGTTCTTGTGACACGGTTTCAGAAAAAACTACTGCACCTACCTAAAATCTGAAACATGATCTAGGCCAGAAATTTCCCTGGGCTTCATCCTCACAGAAACCACTTTTTCGATTGGTCGACCCGTTCCGGAGTTACGGAACCCTGAGCGATCATTTTGATTGTTTTACATTGTTTTAACCATTGTAATTAGGGAACAATGCCACTCAGCAAACTCCAGATGCAGATGCTGGCTTTCAGAGATGACTTGAGTTGTTTCACACATATATATTTATTGAGAGCCGTGGCCCGGAGCCGTACGCCCTGCTTAGTACAAAACACTAAATGCAAAACACCAAACACAGAATACCAAGAATACAGAGAATGCCTCACACTAATAACCGCCGCACTAATGCCACACCAAGATCCAGCTGCTCACCTCCTCTCCCGCCCAGCTTCTCTCTCCCATCAAGGGAAAGTTCCGGTGGCAACACACACAGAACACATCACGGTGAGCCTCACAACTCTCACTAAGCTGCTCTACAAAAACCACCCAAAGTACCGCCCATGCTCTCCGCTGCGCACAAGTCACTCCTCACCCGCCTTCTCTCTCCCATTTAGGGAAAGTTCCAGCGAGCTTGGCACGGCACATCTTCACCTCGCTTCCACTTCTCTGCTCACGCTCTACCCACACTCCGGGGTGGAAGAGACAGCCAGAGCATGGTGAGAGAACAGGAGACTAACACTGAACTACACACCCACCCCTGCCACACGACAAAATTTCGCAACAAGCTTCAGCCTTACATATGATTGGCGATCATTCTTCGAAGACAGCAGTTCTGCATTGGTGACTCCTTTCAGCATCCAAGGGGCTAACAATATCCACGCTGTCGCCTACCTCCCGCAGTGCCAAAGGACATGCTCCGGAGTCTCGTCTGCACCGCACCGCGGGCATGCTGGCGTACTCGCCCACCCGAACCGGAACATGTGCGAACGCAGAAGCGTATGGCCCACCCGAAGCCTGGTCACTACTCTGGCTTCTGCAAACGTCAATCTGTCAATGCACGATTTAACCCCACATTCCGGATGCAGCTTGTAAAAGTTACGCGCCTCTCCCGCTCCTTCCCAATCCCGCTGCCACAACATTGTGGCCCAAATTCGAACTAGAGGCCTACGCATCCGCGCTGACAGAACAGGGACAACAGACTGGCATTCTTCCACCAACGCCTCTCGCGCAAGGCCATCCGCCTGCTCATTCCCTGCATTGCCGCTGTGCCCCTTAACCCACCTGAACCCCACACAGCTATGCATCGAAATGGCCCAGAACTTCCAAAGAATGGTTTAAACCAAAGGATCCTGCACCTTGAGCTCCTCACACGCCCTCTGTAGAAGCCTGAAGCCTGCCAGAGAATCTGTGTTGAGAGTCAGGGACGGCAACTGTAATTCGCCAGCGACATCAAGCGCCACAGAGATAGCAAGTAGCTCACAGAGCATACTTGACGTCACTGCTGCCACTCGCTGTCGCACCACCATCTTCAACGACGGGACAACGACTGCCAGGCTCCCAACCTGTCTACTGGCATCGTAGGAGGCATCGCAAAATACCTCACAGTCCGAAGCAGCAGGACGAAAGACACATTGCAGCCCCGGGCACCAGCTCCATGGACTGAGAGTCCTTGCACTGGCAACCGGCAGCCCATCTCCTACGACTTACTGTAGCCACGTTACACCCGCACCCGCTTCCCCTAAGATACTTCTTGCTTTCTCATTTAGCCGCCCATAATCTTCCAAAATCCTCCCTACCGGGTCGCGCGGACCACGGCTGAGGTTGCGTAAACAGAGTGCAACAAGCAGCTCCCGGGCCCTGTACTCAACAGGCATTTCTCCACATTCCGCCCAAAGCGCTTTGACTGGAGTGGAAGCAATGCACCCTGTCACCGCCCATAAACACACATTGACCACCACCTGTAAAACCCCTAGATGCCTACGAGACGTTGACAGGAATGGCAGGTGGTAGTCCATAACTGACCTGACGAACATTCTGTATGTAGCCATAAGCGCACCCCTTGTAACATTCCCACCTCTGCTCAGGATCTTTAAAACAGCAGTCCGTGTGAGTAGCTTCTCCTTCAACATTGCAGTATCAAGAATCCAGTCAAGGCTCGCTTCCAAAATCACACCTAAATACTTAACACTTCGCTTCGGTGTGGCTACCTGATCACCGACTCGAAGCTGAACCTGATTCAGCGATGCACACCCGTACCTCGCAAAGACGACAACTTCTGTCTTTGCCGGGGATAAAAGCAGACCTCTGTCAGCGAGAAGACGCTGCACATCTCCAAGTGTCCTCTGAGCCTAAACTGTCATTATCTCAATAACGTCTCCCACAAACCAGATTGCTACGTCGTCGGCATAGCACACAATATTCGCCGACATCCCAATTTCAACAAGGACCTCATTAATCGCGACTGCGAACAGAGTGGGGCTTAAACAACTTCCCTGCGGAAGACCCCTGTTGGTTATCGCCTTCTTTGACCAGCTGCCATTTATTCTCGTCACAAATGCACGCGCTCCAAGGAGAGCCACAATCGTGTCTATCAACCACGGACACACACCCATGCCTACCAGAGAAGCTCGTATCCAGGCGATGGACACAGTGTCATAGGCTGCCTTAATGTCCAGAGGACAGCCAAGACAACCTTGCCCTGCGCCCACGCTTCCCGGATACTAGACAGCAGGAATAAAACCGCATCTTGAGCACGGCGATTTGGACGGTATCCGAACTGCACTTCGGCCAGGCTGCCAAAGTACTCCAAGTGCCAACTCAATCTCTTAACAACCATCCTTTCGTAAACTTTCCTAATACAGGATAACAGTGCAATTGGCCTGTAACTTGTCAGCTCTGACCTACTGCTGCCCTGTTTATGGACCGGCACCAAGATCGTGAACAGCTACGATGGTGGAACAGGACTGCCATCGAAAACTAGCTGAAACAAAGACAAAAGCGAACGCTGTTGCTCCTCTGTCCAACGACGCAGTGAACTGTAGCCCACGCCATCAATACCAACAGCACTCTCCGACTTGCACATAGCAAGTGCTGCCTTGAACTCTAAAAACTCCCACGGGGCACCACTAACATCAGAGACTGCCCTAGGCACAGGTGATGGTGGACTAACCCCCTCTGCCAGACCATACACACTTGCAAATCTTGCATTGAAGGCGTCAGCCATCTCTGCTCCACGCAGCACTTCTCGATCCATAATGGTTGCTTCCATACTGTAAATCCACGTTTGCACTACCTTGCTCTTGCTACGACTCAGAGCCTTCCATGCTTGTAACAACGAATTCGAGCCTGCCACAGCTCCACACAGCCGGTCACTGTGCGTGGCCTTCTCGTTCCGCAGAACGTAGTGTGATTCCTCTGCCACACCGCGATATACGAGCCATAACTCTTCACTGGGAGCCCTCTTCCACTTCCGGAAAAAAGGTACAGGATTACAAACAAAAACGTCAAGTGTGCCGTCAAAAAGGGGGTTATATGATTGAATTGTCACTTGTTAAAATCTACACGGATAAAAATTGGTGATTTATAATTGAAATAATCAAACGTACAATTGAGAAAATTGCATCTGTTTAGGTACTGTTGTGCTTTACGTTTTAAATATATGATAGGTAAAGCACAACAACACTTAAACAGATGCAATTTTCTCAATTGTACATTTGATTATTTCAATTATAAATCATCCATTTTTATCCATGTACATTTTAACAAGGGAAAATTCAATCATATACCCCCTTTTTTACGGCAGACTTGACGTTTTTGTTTGCAATCTTTATCTTTTATTGCAAAGGTTTGGTCGTTTTTTCTTTTTTACGGTACACAAATCTAAACTGAATTATCTGCCCCACGACGATAAAAGAGACAATTTTGCTGGAAAGAAGATTAAGATTTTATGGAGAAAAAGTGTCCTGAATAACGTGACGCGGACATTTTATTTTATGTAGACTTACTGTTCATGCAGTCTAGTGTAAGTGGCGAGTAATTTTAAACAGCTGGTGAGTTGATTAGTTTTAGTAAACTTCGTCTGCCACCAGAATATTAGAACTGTATAAACATTTACTATTCCGTGAGTTTGTAGTATGTGTTCATGATTGAATTGAATGATTAACGTTAGCCTCGAGAGGGCCAAGTGAAGGGGGATGCGCTGATTGAGTGAGCGAAGCGAATGAAAATCAGCGTGTGTTAGCCAGTGCTATCAAAAAACGGGTTAAATAAACTTAAGCATGTGAAATATGGACATATAATAAGCCAAACCGTGTCCATGTGGCTGGTGTAACGGCTAATTGGGCAATGGCAAACGTAAAAGTTATGAATTAGAAAATTTATAGACATTCCAGACAAAAAAGGTAGAGGTGACTATTAGGCAGTGGAATTCTTTGTATTCACAGGCCTATGAAAGTTGTGATATCCACCCAAAACCAAAACTGGTATAAGAGAAGCCACCAAGTTTCCAAAAAGGGTCGTCCTTTCAAAGCAGTGATATCATTCAACCAGGGAAATGCCTCAAGGTTAATCCTATTAGCCAAGTTAATCGCACGTACTAATAGTTGGAAAGTGTACTAGCAGTAGCAATCTTCAACTGTTCATTTAACATTCAAAGTATTATTCCGTGCGATTAACTTGGGTAATAGAATTAACCTTGGCAACCTTTTCCTGGCTGAATGATATCACGACTTTGAAAGGCCGACTCCTTTTGGAAACTTGACGGCTCCTATTATACCAGTTTTGGTTTTGGGTGGATATCACAACTGTCACAGGTCTGTGAATACAAAGAATCGCAATGTTTAATATTCACCTCTACCTTTTTTTGTCTGGAGGTATTTTATGTCTATAAATTTTCTAATTCATAATTTTTACATTTGCCATTGCCCAATTAGATTGATTTTTAAAAATGCGGAACAGATTAAAATGTATACACATGGAGCACTACGTATTAAACGAATTAAAAAGGCACCTAATATTTCGGAGAGAAACACTTGTCTTCATTTTCAAAGGTAAAAAGTAAAAACACAAGCAGACAACACCAGAGAAAAACTTTCACAAGGGGGGCGCCATATTGGAATGTGGATGTGTGCAAAGGATGATGGGAGTAGTGGACTAGAAAAAGTGGAAGTGGGGGAGGGAAGGTAGCATGTGTTATTATTATTGGTTTTTTTTTTGGGGGGGGGGGGGGGAGTAACACCAAACCATTATCAACCCTGCCAGAGTAGATAGCAGAGTAAATTGTAAGCCAAAATAGGCAATTTCGTTCGGATGATGATAAAAGCAAGTCGCTTGGTCAATCGTTAGTTACCAACGTACATATCAACTTAAGATAAGGAGACCACCAAAATTGTGCCCCATTTAAAGATGGCGGACATTCAAAATGGCCGCCACCCCAAAATACTTGATGTCAATGTATTTCCGTTTCTATGGACCGGATCAAAGTGTACGATATGTCAAATTAACGGGAAAAACTTACAATTTTTCCTGTTACTGGTCCCATTACTCGAATCCTGATGAATTTCTCAATATATGCTCTCAAAGTACGCACAAACGGTTACATAACTCCGTTTCCTTTATATAACTCCAACGCGCTACACAATCAGACATACGATCGGTTGCAAAACGTGAATGTTGTTTAATTATCCTTCAAATGACATACAAAACTTTAAAATCAGTCCAGTAGACGACCAGTGATACAATTTAGAACCAACCATCTACGCTACTACACGTACAAACCCAAAATGTCTTCATCTTTTGTTTCCGGTGTTGCTAACCGGTTCACATCTCGTATCAAATATTAGTAAGGCAGATACAGGTAATTGGATGCACATGAATGGTAACTGGGTAGCTATGATAGAAAGTTCAAATCGAGGGGTACGGGGTGATTCCCCTCCTCCCCCAAAAAACTGTTTTTGGCTGTAACTCCTTAACCGTTAACAAATCAACGGCATAAGATGAAGCAAAAACTTTCAGCACACAATTCTTGACAGGGAAGCTGATATACATCTTTTACATAAAACCTACCCTTGAACCCCAAAATCGTATTTAAAGTATATCACGAATATATTAGCGCGAACGCTCCTTTTTTCAATTGGTTGTTACAGTGCTTTTCGTGTTCAAAGTGCTATTGCGAGCCCTCTAATAACCCGAATTGGACATGCTTAGGATTTTGTGAATGGTTGAAATCTATTCTTTGCATCAATTGTAACCAACATTGTTTAACTTAGGTATCGTCCGACGGCCGTTTAAAGGTGTAGCTGTAATTGGAGTAGCAGCTAGTTTCAATTTCAAAGTGCTGTTTTAATGCTCTTATTTTTTTTTATCTAAGTTACAGAATATCAGTTAAGATTGATGGAAAGAATAGATCCCCATCTTGCAGAAAGTCCTAAGCATCGTCATTTCGGTCTGTTAGAAGGTTACCAAGAGCACTTTGAATTCAAAAATCACTGTATACTTTCGCCGCTCCGCCATTACCTCCTCACCTTTAAATAAGCATAAAACAGATTTAAACGATTTCGGTTAGGATTATTGGTAAGAACAGATCCCCACCTTTCAGAAAATCCTTAGCATGACCATTTCAGGTTAATAGAGGGCTCGCAAGAGCACTTTGAATTCGAAAATCACCATGCTGCTACGCCATTACCTCTTCATCTTTAAATGGACGAAGTATGGTCGTTATCTAAGTTAAACAAATTTGGTTACGATTGATGGAAAGCAGACATCTCCACCTTTCAGAAAATCCTAAACATGTCTAATTCGAGCGATTAGAGAGCTTGCAAGAGCTCTTTGAACACGAAAATCACTGTAACAACCAATTGAAAAAAGGAGCGTTCATGCCAATTAGGGTGATATACTTTAAAAGCGACTTTGGGGTTCAAGGGTTGCTTGCACGTAAAAGATGTATATCAAGAACCGCGGTAGCGGTCCTTATGTAAGCCTCAGCATGAACTTCCATGTTAAACGTCAAACTTTGAACTCCCATAGTCTCGCCCAGAATTGACATAGACCAACGAAATTCGAGATTTGGGGTCGTGTCGTAACTATTTCACCACATTACAAATTTTAATGACAACAATCAAACCGTTCGGCGTCCACAGCATGGACATTTCTTGTTGTTGTTGTTGTTGTTGTTGTTGTTGTTGTTGTTGTTGTTGTT
>JAHWFP010103954.1:25766-39021 GCA_023313725.1 Lithobius niger | reverse complement strand
TAAGCCTCAATTCCCCCTCCCCCCTTACGTCTTATGAAGGCATAACAACCTTCCTGCCTGCAGGTTAAGGACAGCCTGTATCCAAAATTCGCTAGATTCTCGAGCCCATTTGGTTTTCTGTCTTGTTTAATCAGCTTTCTAAAACTCGCATGCTAAATTTCGTAACAGCTAAGTTCTTTGGCTAACATGCACAAAAACCACCCCTCATGTCAACCATGCCCACTGCCCCAAATGATCATTGTGTGTGTTATAAAACTAGGTAAAATCCACTTAATATATTACCAGAAGTGAGGTACAACGAAGAGTGTAAGTAGTGAGTTAAATGTTCAAACATGTTTTCAGAAAACTGCTACAAGTTTTTACAAACTTGGTGAGGTGAAGGCAAACACCCACCTAGTGAGGTCAAATGCTATTCCATTTCGATTATTTTTTTGCATTAAAATTGTATATATTGCGCTTTTAACAAAAACTCGACTATATTCGATTAGAAAACGGATTGATTATGTTATTCCTGTAAAATATTAAGCATGATGGCCGACTTGGCATCCTAGTTAAAAATGAATGTGAATGAATTATATCTGTTAGATTAGTTTCCACAAACATACGAGAATGTCAGTCATTTCAAATTCTGCCCACAGTTGGAAGCTCAGAGCCTTAATAAATAAACTCGCAACGATTTTATTGATCGTATTCTGTAAAATGATACTGCTATAGGCAGTTTGCTTTACACAGGGTCCAATAAGCAGTGAAGACAGTAATCGTTTTAAACTGTGTACTATCACGTTTTAACGTTCTATTTTCATTTCCTATCGTATTTGCCTTATTGATCTGACATGTTGAGAATCTAATGCCAAAAGGACACCAGTCACTAAGCGTGCACCCACAACATCTTCGTAATATACAAGTGAGTACGTAATGAAATCTAAGTTAAACTTAAAATAACGTAAGACTAAGTTTTAGACGTGCAAAATATTAATCCTTTGGATACTATGAAAGTACGTACAGGTAATGCGTTTTTAAGCCCCTATGTTTTCATAGGGCAGTTGTTCACCAAATTACAGGCATTGAACGCTCTGTTCATGCAATGAACAAAATATTGCAAGGCTACTTTCGAGATGGTGATAAGACTACCTTTCTGCACTTTTACCTCAAATAATGAATCACAAAAAATCACAATTCACACAATCACAATGATAAGAACACACCTTGTCTACCACTACACTGGTATATATCCATACACTAAATATAAGCCTGCAGCTTCCTTAACTACCAAACTGACTCAGGAAAGAACGAGCCACTAAGTACTGAAGTAATACAACAAATAGCAAAGTCTAAACTCTCCAAAGACGATAGCCCCTAAACTCTCCTCTTCAGGTGTCAAAGCTAGACTCAACTTTCTCTGACTGACGTGATAAGACATGCAAGCAGCTCTAAATTCTTCCATAGATGTGACAAATACCACAGCCCTAAAACACTTTGAAAGGGCACTAGCCATAAACTTTCCAATGGGATGTAGTGACAATACCCCCTTTGGTCTTTTTTTTGAAATGACAAAGAATTGAGTCCCTATACTCTCATATAAAACGTTAAAGACTACAGTCCCTAGTTGCTATACTAATGTGACAAAAGAATACAGCCCATAAGATCTCCAATAAGCAAAGAACGTAGCTCCAAAAATTCTCCAATAATGCGAAAAAAATCTTCATCATTTACTACGACTGATGGCACACGGATATTCTTTACGTCACATTAAGTTACTTAGGTCGACATGAACTCGCATTACTTTAGGAGAGAGGTAGATACAGCAACATTCAAGTCGAGTGAATTAAGCCACACCTGAATTTGTGTTCTAGGTCTAGACTTTTAAACAAGGCTAAATAACCTGACACCAGTCTTTCCATACGCCGTCCAAGCCGGACCCCCGACATCGCAGCTAGGGCCCAGGCTTTAATTACTTTTTCTTTGCTACAATATTTTCGGTACTGTCGTTGTTCCTTTCTTCTCTCCCCTGCTCTGGTTTCCTCTTATTGCTCTATTGTTTATCTGTGCTCGTGCCTTCAACAAGGCAAGTTGTCGACGAACCATTAAGCCTCAATCCCCCACCCCCTTCAAAAAATTTCTCTATAGCACGGTCCTGCACACCGATATGTCCCCACTGAAATAGATGCCCCGCTTTCGACCAGGACTTGTAATACTGGGTAGGATCTGAACCCCAGCCCGAACCCACTCTGGACTCTGGACGAGTCATACTCGAGCCCGGACTGGTATAGGACATTTTTCAAAGTGTGGATGTGGCTTTAGAATGACAATGCATACACGTCATTTCCTGATAAGTCGAAGCCACCATGCTTATGTAATTCCCATCAACCAAGTCTCCTACTGTTTCCACATTCTGAGCTAAACCACCAGAGAATACACCAGCATTTTCCCGCCACCATACTACTCGAAATAGGTAGTATCAACGGTAGCATGCAGCTGCCGATTAGAAGCATCTGGAATGTTCGACTCGAGTGCCAGCAGGTGATCCAGGGCACAGCAGAACCAGCTGAAACCTCTCTGAGCATCATAGAACACACTAGCAGGTACTGACGGCCATACTAATCGAGCATTAACCATCTGCTGAAGCAATTTACAAAGCACCTAGTCAGTCAGGAGCCATCAATCTTTTTAAAATTGGAAAGACAATTTGATTCCCTCCACGAAAATTACCAATAGACACTGTACTTGGAAGCCATTGAGACATGTTTACGCATTTGGTTGTGAATTCCATCTCGCGTTGGAGGAGAATCAACTTCTTTGTATAATGCTGTTTCAAGAACAACTAAAACAACTAAAGTTTTTCATTCTTCAAGTTATCACATCGAAAATTCCTAATTCCCATGATTTTGCTTGTTCTCTTATCTGCTGCAAATGAGAAGGTTAGTCTCTTATACTTGTTACTGCATCATAAAAACTGTCCAAGTCATTTGAAAGTTTCGAAAGAGGCTCCTTTATATACCAAAGAGGAGATCGGAAATTGAGACTGCACCGAATTGAGGAATTCGTATGACGCACCCACCCTACTCTTTGAGACATATGTAAGGGTAAATTTTATAGGTAATTGATTTAGAGAGTTTGATGCAACAGGCAGGGCTATCTACAGTACTGGCCGAATCTTGAATGAAAAATAGCATGCGCCACTAGGTTGGGAAATATGGCCGCCGAAAACGCCACTTAAGCGATGAATGCCTCTTTCTGTCAACCGAGGGCGACATCGTCCGTACAAAAATTCAACGTTCCTTCCCTTGCAACAATTTCTGGATACGCGAACGTGTCGCTTTTTTTTCCAAGTGCAGCGAAATAGCTTAACCGTGGCTGAGTGATAGCTTAAAAACTATTTAAAAATATTTTAATACACAATAAAAATTTGTCACGCAAATCTACGTAAAATTAAAATTACATTTTGATAACCGCCACTAGATGCCAACAGATGTCGCTCCTCACTGTACAAAACTTCACCGATGCGATTTGCCAATTCCCGAACAGACCTCAAGGAATGGGCCAGTCTTGGCGTCCATTTTGTATACCCCCTCTAATTCGTTGTAGGTCGGGCCAGTTAGTTTAGTAGCCATGCAACAGGTTACACATTCCCATTCACCAGAAGGTTCAAAGGCACTATGGAGAAGGTAGGTGGGAATACTGGACTTGATAAACATAGCAGCTACACCATGGGTGCCGCCCCTTCTGTCACAATGGTACAAAGTGTACCTCTTAGGAAAGATAGAGAGGAATACCACGTTGCTTGCACGTGTACAGAAAAGCTTACTACGACTGTTCCGGTGTTGTTGCCTTTTTTTTTGGCAAAATAGGGGAAATTCCCGTTCAATAAATCCCTAAACTAAGAGGGGTAGTCGGTTGAATGCTTGGAAAATTGAATTCTGGAAGCGGATTATGGGTTGACACCAATAAAATAGGCATTCAGAACACTCAAAACAAGAACGCTATATTTCAACCCACACATGGGGGCCGTCATCAGGCATAAAAACAACAAAGTAGATTAAAAAGAGTAAAACATAATTAAAGGGGTTAAAAATTTAGAGAGGCCAAATGCCTGCATACCCCCCCCCAGCTATTTTGCCGGAAATGCGCATTGTTTTGAGTGTTCTGAATGCCTATTTTATTGGTGTCGACCCATAATCCGCTTCCAGAATCCCTAAACTAACTTTATAAAATAAACAAACTGCCTGTATGTGTGCGTGAAATGTTTTGGTATGTAACCAGTTGACACCATTACAAACCTGGATACCTTTCAAACTAAGCTTCACTGCTATCAAAGAGACATAAAACACCACTTCTTTTTTTCCTAGATGCAGGGTGATTGAATGGCTCAAAATCACCCATATATGTTTCTGGTGATGGAATAAAAACTCAAAATCCGAATCAATCTAGCAGAAATAGGCATATTTAATAGAAATGAACACTTGTTTTCTTTTGTTTCATGTCCTACTTTAAGCAAATCATGCACGAATATAAGGTTTTTTTTTTAGATTTTTCCGTATCTTCAAACAAAACAAAAAAGTAATTTTGTGTTTATTTTGTTTTATATTTTGTTGTTAATTTGCAATACATTTTCTGTATCGGTATACTAAGACAAATACTCTCAGGAAAAGATGAACTTAGAGTCTATTGCATCGTTTTTTTTTTTAGTTATTGCTGCTTTCCCACAATTTGGGGACAAATCCGTAGAACCCAAAGCTAACTTTAATTAACAGCACTGCAATATCCATTTATACAGACATGGTTGTAGTATGTCATTACTAACTCATTACACCGTACTACCGGTAATATAGTCATTGGGTATTACCCAACTTTCTAACACTTACTGCTAATTTGGAGTGGGGATGAGGCAGCTAAATTCGATGATCACTAAACACGAAACCTGCACACAAGTCCTGCCAGGCCCACCACTCCAAATTAACACTGCACGTGTTAGAGGGGGGGGGGAGATGAGGCTTAATGGCGCGTCGACAGCTTGGTCATTAGCGCCAACCTCAGTCACAGTGCACGTGTTAGAAAGCTGGGGAACATCCAATGACTGTATTGTCAGAAGTATATGGTATAACAGAGTGTTTTGAATTAGTAATAACATTACTAAAGTTCACATACGTTTATGAAAAGCCAATACAAGTTTACACTAAATTGCTAAGCTGAAGCAACACCAACCTAGTAGGTCAAAATGTTATTCAATTTCGATTATTTTACACATTAACTGGAAAGTTCACGCTCGACTACATTCGATTAGGAAGTGTATTGATTATTACGACAGTGGTAAAATATTGATCATGATGGCTGGTTTGTCATCCTGGTTAAAAATGTATGTGAATGAATATTAGATAGTTAGTTTTCTCAAACTTACTAGACCGTTAACCATTTCAAATGGGGCGTATAGTTGTGATCTCGAAAACTTAATAACAGGGGAACTAAATTCCCCTGCATCGATTTCAATGCATGTATTCTGTGAAACAGCTTTGTTATAGGTAGTTCACTCTGTATGGAGGACAATGGCCTGTGTAGGCAATAGAGCAGCGTCATGTGACGTCATTTTAGCTACGAGACACCATTTCGGGGTAATAGCTACAAGGTGCACAAGATTAAAATGTAACGAAAAACAACGGCACTTCTAGTCAAGATAATGCTTTGAGAGCGGATTTGTAGGCTTAAAAGAACGTTGTTTTCTCCAGCAACAAGAACTGCGCGTTATAGGCTTAAGAAATTCAGTCTAATAGCATTGGCTTCAATAAGACGATCTTCCTTTCTCCCTCCAGTGCTCCTTGCAGCTAATCCAGTATTTGGCTCCACCATAGAGTTAAACACAATAATACTACGTCGTGCTGCGTTGTGTCACTGCCCTATACTGCTCGTGTTAACAGTAATAGTGTTAAACAAACTATTAAGTATCACGGTTTAATGTTTGGTTTTCATTTACTATCGTATTTGCCATTTCAATCTGACACGTTGAGAAGCTAACACCAAAACAACACCAGTCACTAAAGACTAAGTTTTAAACGTACAGAATTTTAATCCTTTGACTACTTGGAAGTACACAAAAGTATCCCTTTTTAAGCCCCTATCAAGAACCATCCTTATGTTGTAAGCCTCACCATGATCCTCCATGTTAAATTTCAATCTCTGAACCAAAATTTCAACCAAAATTTCAACCAAAATTTCAACCAAAATTGATACAGACCAACGAAATTCGGTATATGGGGTCGCATCGTAACTATTTCACTGCATTCGAAATTTTAATGACAACAATCAAACCGTTCAGCGTCCACAGTATATCTAGTTTTAGTCTTCTGTACAGCCGTACCGGCTGAGAAGACTATCGCAACGACTTTGTCCGTCCGTCGCTTTTTTCAACTTCGCAACGTTACCAGGTATTGACGACCATTGTGTACAACGTTAGACCATGGCGAATTAAAACATCGTTACCTTCTTATAGCTAAGAGAATTCTTCGAGGTAACTAAATTAAATAATAACAATTGATCATCGAATTAAAATCCTAAGGTACACTCAATAAAAACAAATGGATTTTAGCTTCGTTTAAAATAGTCTCGTCGCACTGTTGCATGAATGAATAGGCTTACCGTCGAACCAAATTCTCCATTAGGCCTATATCTGCTATTTACGAAATTAAAACTATTTTTTTAATTAGGCCTAAAAATGAAAATTAGGCCTAAAATCATGTTACCATGGCAACGTCAAGTTGTTACAAGTCGCTGTTGGCTTCATCAAGAGCGTCTCTCTCACTTTCCTACTACCACTGATCAATATACGCTACATTGCGCATTACGTTGTAACACTGTAACAGTGTGCCTGTAGGCGCACCGTGTTGCAAAAATGAATAGGCTTACTATACAATCCATAACGCCGTTAGCTGCTACTTGCGAAATTAAAACTGCTGGTTAAAATTAGGCTAGAAGCTGAGAATTACGCCTAAAATGTAAAATAGGCCAAAAAGCTAACACATTTTTAATCAACAATTGTGATGGCTACTGCTTTTAGATTAGTATAATAGAGATAGCTGTTGTGGTGCATGATAGAGGTGTGCGCCTCCACATTGTAAGTGGAGGAACTGGGCAGAAGACCGGTGCGACTAGGCAGTCGCTGTAGCCGCTTGTTTATTGTTGGTGTTGTTGCGACTTTTTGCCAGTAGTTGGGAAAAAAAGGGGAAAAATAGTCTCTTTTGAACACCTCCCTGCAATAAACCCCTGCAGTTACGTTGTTGCGAGTTTAATTCCGGATTTCCACGTTGGAATTTTACCACCCCAGCAAGGTCAAAACTGACGTCATTTGTGAAATCTCCCAAGCCCGAAGTCCACCTGACGTCAAATTGTAATGTGCCATTGTCAAAATTAATACTAAATTGTTAGTTGAAATAATCGATATTTGACCAATTGTTGTAACAAAACATAACACTGATTTGTCTGTACGTAATGCATCCAATTGTAACGCTCGAGCTCGCTTGATCATCCGCCGGGTGCTCCTAACAATTAGCTATTAACCAAAAATTCCATTCCGCCTCCAACTCTCCAACTCCCCGCATCAAAAGGTAATTTCGGCCCTAACATTAGAATTTTTCCCCAATTTCCCCTATCCCCAACTTAAATTCAAACTTGACCCATCCTGTTGCTAGTTCACAACTGCAACCCCGTTGCTACTTTGTTTAGCTGTCACCAACTTAACCAAATTTCCCCAAGTAAGCCTAATGCCGTTGACGTTCCATTTAAGGCCTTAAGCCGAGGTTAGAGTCGCCCAAGAATTTCAGGCGAGCCAGAGCATACTATCGCTCAAATGTTATATTATACCAACACCAAAACTGAACCACGACTTCTAGCCTTGATCCATCAGTTAAGGTAAATTTGGAATTCCTGCAACGCCTAGACTACCACCACGGCACGTTTTAGAGCTTGTCCCTAAACTGTGGGGTTGGGATTGGGGCGGCTCCCGGACGCACTAATTATCCCCTACAATGTATTTTCTCCCTACTCCTATATGAGAATTTTTGCATGTTTTTCCGGGGGCAGGGACTGGGGGTGGGGGGGGGGGGGTGACGAGATGCTGGTGGAGCATTTTTGCTCTTTCTCACTAAGTGCCTTAATATGGAGATGTCTTTTCTCGGAATATTCAATCGTGCAACTTTCTATTAAAGCTTTTTTCATAGTGGCGAAACAAATATAGCAAAACCATATGGATCCAAAAAAAACAGGCCTTTTTTGGGGGGGCATTTATGATTTAAGCTTTTTATTTTCTCAACAATGGTAACTCGGTAGGTGGGCTGCTCGGTAATCGATAAAAACCGGGGAAAGGCGGGGAATGATGCATGTTTTTCTGTGATGAGGGTTTTTTTCCAAGGCTTCAGTGACATAACAAACGAATAACAAATGTCACCATTTCTATAAATTTACAAGTCTGCTCGTGTCAACAAAGCTTTATTTAATACACCCAATTAATAAGTAGGCCTATTATTCCTTACAATTCGGCTTACCATAAATACAATTTAAAACTGTGTTTAGTTGCATACGTTTTTAGGTCTACAATACACACAGAAATCGTGCTGAATCCACACTGAATCAAGCTGCTTGTCTGACCACAAAATGCTGAATTTTTGTAAATAAATACAGAAAATCACAAGGTAAAGGGTAAACGAAGCAAGCAGTCTGCATTAAAGACTGTCCTTGTGAGGATAGTCTTGGACTAGTGTATTGTGTATTCTCACAAGGACAGTCTTTAATGCAGACTGCTTGCTTCGTTTGAATTTTTGTAATCGAATCTTGAGAACCCATCGTTTAAATTTAGACAGATTATTAGAATTTAATTTTTAAAAACAAAAAAATCTCAGGAGGAGGAGAGCGTGTGATATCCTATTTATTACCCGTTTTTTGCCTTTCAGTCCGACGAGTAATGTTGGCTGCGTTTAGTCGCGCTCGGTGAATGTGTGTGTTCGTGCGCGGTGATTATTACAGGGAGAGCCATATTTCTTGTTCCTTTTTTGTTATGACAAAACGAGGATGTATTTGACTTATCGAGTAACCATGATGAAGACAATACGGACAATATTGGCTATCAGGTGAAAATGCTGCTTACAAAGATGATGGTAGGAATAAAGAACAGTTAAGACACATGTTTTCTGTTAAAAAGATAAATTTTAATGTTGGTTGCGACGTTATTTTCAATTTTAAGTAGCCTATAAAATGATTTAACTAACAAACTAGCATTTTTAAAGTCTTAAAACGCATAATGCACTCGCTAATTTATTGTGGTTCATGACTTTTAAATAAAGAATGATTAATACTTTTTATTATTTCTTTTTTATTTTGGTTTGTGCCATTAATACAATTCCAGTTGCCAGTATATAATTCACGAAATCGTTGGTTTGCTTTGGTTGCTGAAGCTTATATAGAAAAAAATCTTTCTTAACGTTTTTTTTAAATTTATGCATTGCCGATTTATAATAATCAAGAATCCATCCGCTAATTTAATGCTGAGAGCCAATCCGCCATTTTAGTGCAAGAGATCGGCTCTCAGCACTGCAATGGTGGAAATAATGCACCGTGGCGTTCTTAGTTTCATTGTTGCGCTTCTGCATCGTTACATTGTTAAAAGAGGACTGAGAGACAAAAGACGGGTAATAAATATCTGGCTTTAGCGAAGGCCAAATGGCACCTAGGACCATATATGGTAAACTGCGTTTACCGGACTAGCAGATTCGCGACTGAAGGCGCAGCCAGCATCGATACGTCCGCTTTGAGATTATGGGATGGCAGCCGCCATGATGATTAACATGGGCACACAATGTTCGAGAAGCACAAGTCCGACGAGTAGGGGAAAATACGCATGGGTACAGTTACACTGTGATACTCTTTGCAAATTTATCCTAGCACAGGAAAAAAGTTGGCACTAAGTTTCCAATAGCTGTTTCGATTTTAGAAATTGATTTTTGCATCATTTTTAAGATATACAGTGTTTTCACATTTTTGGTAACCTGCTCAATACGTTTTAAAATGAATCAAGCAATTAAGACAGAATGATGAATTGTGGGATGTGTATTCTAGAACGGTATATGAGAGAGAGAGAGAGAGAGATAATATGGTAACCCTACAATATATTTAATTATTTTTTTTAATTACAAAATTATTGTAACCCCCTACAAAGAGCATAACAGCAATTTTAAATTAAAATAATACTGTAATTTCACGAATCTCATTCAGGCGAGAGCAGAGACGATACAGGCGCGAAAGGGGTACATTAAGAGGCGCCGCCATATTCTTCTTGCATGAATGATATTCACAAAATTGTTGTTTTAATCTGAAATTGCTGTTATGCTTTTTATAGGGGGTTACAATAATTTTGTAAATAAAGTAAATAAATAAATATATTGTAGGATTGGCCTTTGGCGAATCTCATCAGATCTCATTCAGACAAGAACCGGAAGTTGTCTGGCGCCATGTTACGTTGTTGACGTCGGCCAAGCGTTGGCTGGAAGGCAGATTGCAAAGGTTTGTAATGCATTGTTTCTAGTACAGTTGCCACCCCCTGATGGCACGACGTGGGTTGTATAGGATATCGCCCGCTTTCCGAGTGCTGGGAGCCATTGTTGGATTCCAGCATAAGAAAGCGGGCGATATCCTTCTTCTCACCCGTTTTGAATTATCAGTCCTACATACATTGTTGAGCGCGAGTGGAATACATTGTTCTGTTTAGCCAGAAAAAAGTTTGTAGAGAATATTCGTTAGGACGCAGTGTTACACGCAACGAAGAGAGCAATGTTTAATTTTGAAAGCTGTTGCAATGTTGTAATTAACATGAATTCTTTAAAAAAAATTTTGACGTTTGAGGTGGTGATGTTTTCAAAAATTTTTCTATTTAGTTTATTATATTCGGTTGCTTTATTCCTGTTTTGTCATTTAATGGAAACCAACGGTTTGTAAAGCAGCGGTTGCAATGTTGTGAGGAACGTGAATTGTTGAACGTTTTTTTTTTTTTATCTGTTCTGTTTTTTTTTAATATTTTTTTTCAGTAAATTTTTTACATTTCTTTGTCTTATTCCACTTTTCATTTAACACAAACGGGGGCTTGGATCCACGTGAAGTGTTGGGATCCAAGATCTTAGCCTTCCGCCGTGGATCCCAGCACTCCTCGTTCATTGTTGCTATCCTATCGTGCTGTATTGTTATAAGAGGACTGAGAGCTTCAGCGTCTGCGGCCTTGCAGTGCTGGAAACACCGGTTCTCGTCAGATCCCCGAAGTTAAGCAGCATTGGGCTGGATTGATACTTGGGTGGGTGACTCCCTGGGAATCTGGCTGTTGCAGACATAGGGCCTTAGGGCTTCGGGCAGATGACCAGGAGTGGTTAACGCTCGTTAAACCCTTTGAACCCCCTTTGAGCTTCAAAGCGGATGAGAAGTGATTTACTTATCCTACACTTTTGAAATTCGATTGTTGTAAGTGGAGGATAAGTTACTTAACCCACACTTTTAAACAATGACTTTCAAACAATGACGTTTGTTCTTTTCTCAGAGGAAACTTACTCAAAAGGCTAAAAAAAACAGGCCTAACAAAAACGCGTAAAGCAAAGTTTAAAAAAAAAAACCTTTAAAAAAGATTTAAGCAAAAAAGGGTTAAAAGAAGGCTGGACTCACTCACACCCACTCACTTTGACGGCGTTACACTTTTTAACAATGATTTTTGAGTTTTTTGATGTGATATTACTCAGTTTAATGACGGCGGTTTTTAAGTTTAGAATTAGAAAACAAAAACGAACTCGTTTTATATTTCAGGTAAGTTTAACCAACCATACGTTAAAAATAAGGAAAAAGTAACTCAAATAAGCCTTCTATTCCTAGTGTTGCTGTAGTGTTTAGCCCACGTGAAACCTTACTGCTGCATTTTGCAATTGCAAAATTTAAATTGCACTTATATCTATGAAAAAGGAAAGGGGCATGGCTAAGCCTCCCCATAGCGGTAGTCCATGTGAAATCTTGCAATACTTTAAAAAATGAATTTTTGGTTTTCAATGTGATATCACACGTGTTTTGCGACGGAAGTATTACATGTAAAAATTAATAAAAATTTAAGTTACTGCCTTTCTTTTGCTGAAGTGTTTAGACCATGAGAAACCTTACTGTTGCATTATGCCATTGCTATTAATCACAGTGTGAAAAAGTAAAAACAGTTTTAATGCAAACACAAACACGCAAATAAGGGGGGGGGGGGGTTGAGGCTTAATGGCGCGTCGACAACTTGGTCATTAGCGCCAACCTCAGTCACAGTGCAGTGCCGCAAATAAGGCATGACACTACAAAGAACCCCGAACAACGTTGACGGTCGATGGGGCGAACTATCCGCACAACGCTCCTCGACCACAAACAAGCACACCAACGATCCAAATCGCTTACAGATGCATATGCAATTGCAGAACGATATTGTTTACTTTTTCATATCTGCCTTTACCCCACCTGGTATGCATGCTCATGGGCCATCCAGCCATTCTGACCGTCTTTTTTGCAAAATTAAATAAACAAGAAACAACAGTAAACAACAGATGAGAAAGCAAATACCAGTAGTTGATCCTCATTAATTATCGAAAAAAGTTGACACGATATTAAAAAAACTCCTAACTCAAACTCAAACCCAGAAACTGCATAGTCTAACAAAATTAAATTTCACGACCGCTTCTTGCTCACTCTGATGCCGCTTGACTTGAGTGGATTATTTTGGATGACCAAGATTCTACAAAGTCGTCGTCGTTGAAAATAATGCGTCGACACCTGAAGCTACAGCCATATTTCGCTACGCAACGAA
The DNA here is from genome assembly GCA_023313725.1 of Lithobius niger. Lineage (NCBI taxonomy): Eukaryota > Metazoa > Arthropoda > Chilopoda > Lithobiomorpha > Lithobiidae > Lithobius > Lithobius niger. Next base: position 26,177 of record JAHWFP010103954.1, on the reverse strand, counting down.
ATCAAAGTTCGGATAGCATGAACGTTCGAAACATGCGCACGTTCTCATAGCTGATTGTTATTCATTGTTGATTGGCATAGTTTAATTACCACATAACGTATTGTTGGAAGAATCGATTGTTGCAGCAATTATTTTTGCAATAGAAGTCGTCCAACAAAAAAATAGCCCAGACCAAAAGAGAAAAAAAAAAGAAATAAAAAAAAACTTAGGTAGTGGGTGCAGTACCGGCATGTGGCGTTGCGGGAATGTGTGGATCTGGGTGAACCATTTTCGGTCAGTCCTGGGCTTTTGCGAGGCTACCAGACGTTTTCAAGTGTGGTTCATGTTTGGCTTTTCGGTTTAGGTTAAGGCTTGAGTTAAATTATAGAAGGAGTGTGTAGCATCATGACTTTACAGACTTCGGTAATAAAT
>JAHWFP010103954.1:4228-25666 GCA_023313725.1 Lithobius niger | reverse complement strand
TCTATATAATAATCTTGGAGGCCGGCTAAAAGGAATAACACTTCTCCCCTCCTCTCTCCCGCATTGAAATTGCACTCTCCCACACTACCTTCATGGAAAAAGGCGGCAGGCATGAATGGTCGATCAACTCAATAAAGGTTCAATCTGACAAGTCGTCGGGCCGAACAATCACTTCTCCCTTCCTCGCGCCCGCATTGCAAATACGCTCTCCCATTCTACCTGCATGCAAACAGGAGGCAGGCATGAGTGGTCGATCAATCTGACAAGTCGTCGGGAATAGTGCCGGAAAAATGTCCCGAGAAATGTGTCTCGGGAAATGTGACCGGCTCCGTGCATAGCACGGGCTTCCTTTAGTAAATAAATAAAACTTAATACGTGCACGAAGAATGAAAGTGATCGTTAGGTTGTTACTGTCTCTTAAACGTTGTGGATTCTACGATATTATTATGCAGATGTAGATACTAGGGTGTAGTACAGATACATAAAGGATTAACAATTTTTCCTTTGCAGCAGCTACCAGGAGACATGCGCAGACAAGTACATTCACTCAGTCGCAAAAAAAAAAAAACTACTTGGATGAAGCTTTTCATCACAGAGTCAGGCGGATGGTAACTTCTATCGTGCAGCAAGACAAGAAATTAAAAATGTCACTGCCAGGGATGAGCCAATGGTTTGACGCCAGTAAGCCTCTCATATATCGACTGTTTTGGATGGGATTGTTTACCTTTTGCTGTGGCCTAGCTACGTATCAGGTATACGACCGGATTGCATATTATCGCAGCGAACCAATTGGGATAGACATCAGCTACAAGCAACAGGAGTATCTCTTCTGGCCCACATTGATCGTGTGTACCCAAGAAAACGAAGCAGTACTAAAACTTATGGAAGCCATTATGCCTCCTGACGGTTTTTCTGGAGATGAGTGCATGTTCTGGATATATGCATTGGCTAGATGGAGCAATATGACAGCAACTGAAATGTATGACGTGGTAAGCGTAGAAAAATCGCTGGAAAAAATCACTGTTGACGAAGTAAGTTTTACGTTAAGTAACAATTAAATTTTGCCCGAGTATGGTGTTAATTATTTATCACGCTGTTTTATGTTGGGGGTGGGGGTGGGGGGCGTTGAGACTTTATGGTTAGCTAGAGACAAGAAGAAATCTAGTTGCCAAACTTAGACCCGCATTCCCTACGAGCTCTTAGACGAGCTTTCTCTACTTTTCTTTTAGTTAACAGCATTCATAAAACAGTGAGGCCAGGTAGGCTAGTGGTGAGCACAACCATCTCATGTCAAGCTCAACACCCATTACAATGGTGGACTCAGGCAGGGAGCTTGGATTATACGTAGCCGTGGTAAGGTGGGCCCACTTAGTATTACGCTTTACCACGAGAAACCGTGCGAGAATTTGGGAGTTGCTTCAAATGCGTCTGATGTCTCTGCTGCCATTTCGCGCCATTTTACTGATTCTTGCATCTCATTGGCTTTTGATTTTTCTAATGAATCGACACAAAATGGAAACTAAAAAACGAATGAGTACTCTTCATCAAACGTAAGCCGGACGGTCCAACTGTTTAAATTGTTTTAAGTGCATTAACCTACCAGTACAATGGACAATGCGACTGAAAATCCCAACGTTTGTTATCAGACGGAGAGCACCGTCACATGCGATCATCGTACAAGCACGCCATTATTTTGGTTTCGATGCAACGATGTCAGCTAGTCTTGTCTTAGGTAATCTGGTAAGAATTAGTCGTTTTGTTTTAATAATGTGTATTTTAACGGTCTGTGAAAATTGAGCGATCAGATATTTCATAATTATTCATTAATTTCGTTAAAAACTACTCGCTAGTTGAAACAAACGTTTTTGTTGGATTCGAAAAACCAAACGTCGTCTGCTTCGAGGATTGGTTTGGGAGCAGAAACGTCATCAACTGAATCTCGCATGTGTATACTTTACCACAGGAAATAGCTATGCTATAGCTCAGAAGAGTTCAACTCAGTGAACCGACCCGGTAGATAGTAGAATGTCCCTGTACTCAGGCATGGCTGGGACCATAACGGTTTGGACCACCAGAGTTTTTTTTATTTTTGTGATGTAAAAAAAAAACATTTCTTTGGCTTCGGGACAAATACGTCTACGAGGTGCCGACATTGAGGGTAAATATGTCCCTAAGGTCTCTGAACAAAGGAAAAACAATGAAATTGGATCATGACATTACATTTAAATGTGGAAGCTTTGTGCAATAATATTTTTAACGTTTTGAACGAAACTTAGTAAAATGTTTTACCATTTCACACCTTCAAATGTTTCAATTTTCTAACAAATTTCAGCCTCTGGAGCGAGTTGTTGCTTGAAATGTGGAAGTTTGTCTCAATAATGCTTTTAATCGTTTTAGATAAATTTGAGAGGTATCACCATTTTTCATTTTCGACGGTCTAAGTCCTAAAATTTTGTTGGGGAAGCCCCCTTCTCTGAACCTCGCCTCCACCACCACTGAGTTTGTCGTCATTCAACACAACTTTTTTGCAATGAGATCAATATTTTATTTTTAAGAATGGAAAATATTTAAAATATCAGGGTAGGAGTGGGTCCCTCCCCAAATATTTTCCTCCATACACCACTGCCCATTATGCTGAAGAAATCATATAAATTCATATTTTGGGTGACAGGTATTCTCCAGCTGCTGGCCCCAAGTTCTTAGGTATTTTTAGGAATTACAATCTGAAAAAAGTTGTAGGAGGAGTGTATGAAGAGTTTCACTGGGACAAGAAGTACCAACCTCTGATTCAATTTACCTTAGCAATTGATGAGTCACATGATTATCTCAACTTTTTAAATGGTAACCAATGTAATTGCTACTGCGTAGAATGGAACCAACCTCACAGCCTCCTTAGATGTATCTAAACACCAACCGATTTACTGACTGAGGAATTTTGATGTGAAAACCAAACCTTCTCAAAATTCTGTCAGGTAGATATTCACCAAGTTTAGTGCTATTCTAGCCCCGCGATTGGACAAAGCCTTACTACTATTCGACATGCCTCGTTCTTGAGGCATTCTTTATATACTACTGGTTACACCCAAAAAACAATTTGCATAAAAATAAAAGCAATTCCAAGTCAAAATCACGATTCTAACTCAGGTTTGATCTCCAATGTCACAAATCACATGCAGGTTCACGTGAGTGGAAAATTGTCACGGGCCTTTTCCTCATCCCTGCTGGCCTTTCCCTTATTTGCTCCCTTGTGCTCGTTACCTTATGTCGGTGCCCCATTGCTCGTTTTCTTAGGCAGTTCTTGCGCAGCCATGATTGCAGTCATAAGTAGGCGGGAGAGGATGGATGTCACAAGGAACAGAGACTAGCTTGACTCTCCAACTGACATCTCTAATGCTCTTCTGGAAGAAGCGAGTAAAGATGAGTATCTGTGGCAAAGAGAATGAAGCCGATCAATTCCATATAATCAGAGATGCATTGAGGAGAGAACCTGGACATCGTGACTACAGCTTGTCCCCTCATGACTTCTAGAAAAGAAGCCTCATCTCACCTTGGCACATCACTTTGGGGCTCGAATTTTATTTTGGTGACCTCAAGAAAGGGATCAATTCACTCCTCTTCAGTGTTGTAAACCGAGAATGACTCCCTTGTCACCTCATAATTTTATTCTACTATAAACTGCAACATGACAATGGTAGGTAGAGTGATAAGTGCCATTTTAACCACCACTTCGTTAAGCTGAGGTCACGCCAAAATTTCCAGCCTTAAATATTTTGAACTGATGGAACTAGATTATACTATTAACGTGGCGCAAACAGTAGTATTGAGTGCTAGATGACACGCATGAAAACCCTTAGCTGCAGGGCAAGCACAAAAATTATTTTACAATGCTTTCAATGTCAAAAATCATATATGGTAATCCACTACTTGGATGTAGTGAGGTTTTGACATGTCACGTGACCGCTGGCATTGTGCAAAGCATGATGCTTTGATAGTTCGAGATCACAATCCCGGCGAGACATTTTAACGGGACTCTCATCTGCTTCCCATATTGTGATCTCTACTTGCTGACAAAACGGTAACCCTCATGTGCCATGAAAACTCAATTCCCCTCTCATGATACAAATTGAATACAAATTTGAGTACTGAACACAAATTTGAGTTCACCGAATTGTAGCATATAAATTTAGTATCATTATCCTCGTGTACTAAAGCTAGGCAACACTCCACCTCTACATTTTCAGCATTTCAGACGATTCTTTGTCAAATTCCACATATTTCCATCGCACCATAGAGATGTATGGTTGCTTCTAGAGAGCACGAGAACTGTTGAAGTAAGCTCGATCGTGCCACTCAGCTTTTGAAGATATTCAATGCCTTCTGCGCACAAATAATTCTACACTGCAGGAAGCAAACCTTTACCGGTGGAATTGAGGGCAGTCCACTAGCAGCACCACACAGAAATTAAACTCGTCAGACGAAATTATCTACCCACTCAACAGTTAACCTGTCTCCTCACCACAGTTAACATGGCAAATCATGTTACTTTTCACACAGTTTCAGCTGACTACGATAGTCACCCCTTTCTGAATCCCAACGAAAATGATGATGGGTCTGATACCCGCAGCACTCCCTCAAACAGTGGATAAGTCAACCCCACCTCTGCTAATCCAACCACTTGCTGAGAGATTTACGTACTTGAAGCAGCTAGCTTCTTTCAGTGCGAGAGTAACAAACAACGTGAGTATTTTCAATAATAAACTTCATGCATATGCATCTGTTCAGACTCAGGGTTTTCATTATTATTAGAACTTCAGGATGGGTCTGCGTGAGTCAGCGCAGATCTAGCTACTCAAATCACAGACTTTTCTGGCAGACTGGTTGCAAACTGGCTACAGGTTGTGTCTGTGCAAGTCAAAATAGACTTGGCTAACCATCGCATGTGACTTTTCTACATTCTGGCTTCACAAAACTCTGACTTTTCTGCACACTTGTCCCAACCAATTTCGGACTTTTCTGTACAAATAAAAGAACAGATGTACTCACTAAGTGGTGATGTGTCAATAAGGTCAACAGCTCAGAGTCACGATGTGTCAAAGCTGCAAGCCACGAGTGTGCATCTGAAACTGCAAAACTTAGGGATTTTACTACAGCCATCGACTCCTTGGTTCACAAGTTGTCTCGCTCTTCACCCCAGGTCAACAGCAGACTATTGGTGCTTCTGAGCTGTGCAGTAGTGTATATCCACCTAACCCCTCTGAAAGCAATGAAACCCACAGAGCGTCAGCAACAACCTTTTCAATTCCTCACCAACGAATTACCCTAGTCAACTGGATTGTCCAGTCATGCCTTTAACTTCAAATCAAAGATATTCTCTGTCGACGCGTGCCAGGATTCCCCTCAATTGGCTTTGTTGGCATTCACATGCCAGTGAACACCTTCCCTAGTTAAGTGGCCATGGTCTCACAGCAACACGCAAGCCCTACCCAGCCTTCACCAGATGATTGGGTCCTAGCACTCTTTTCCATTAACCTTTCCACTCCAAACTCAACCCAGGGTGACAACCTCCATGACTGACTTGAGCTAATGGATATCTACATAACAGAAAAACAGCGTCTTGATGACTCGCTGAAAATGATGTTTATGTTAGTTCATGGTTAATATAAAGACTGGTGGACTAGTTACCCTACAGAGACTTTCACGTGGACTAAGAAAAGGGCAGGCTTCAAAACTAACTAGCTCAGAAGGAAACTTGACTGTGGCTATACCTCAAGGAGATTGGCCACACGAGATAGCATCTAACACAAATTCGGCAATAATTCCTCACTGCCGTTCTAACTAAATTCAAGAAGATGAATCTTTGCCAAGCAAGGAAGAGAAAACGAACAAGATTGTTCCTAACATGCACCCTCCTTTTAGAGACTTCCTTACCAAAGACAATTCTCGGGAACAGTTACCCTCTCACAACGTGTTACTGATTTACCCACTGGCATTGATTTCCCTCAGCTGATCTGCACATGACTGCAAACAGGAATGAAACTAGTGTCTCAAAACTGTACAAATAGGCTGATGATGCACGCCAAATGATGGAAGTTGTGTCAAATCGTGTGGTCTTCTTTTTAAACCGAGGTCATAAAAAGGAAAATACTTTCAGTAGTGGTTCTTGCAATAACACTTTGTCAGACCTGAACTTCATTAACACTAAATTCAGTGTATGTATCCTGAAGCTATACCATTCCAAGGTGGACGGGAGGTGATTTCAGCACACTCTGGTTAACAAGTTGGTAACCTAGGTACTGACTCATCGTAGGCGAGTGGTGTCCTGCAAAACAATGGTGTTGGAGCTGATGATGTGTACTTCCCTGGTAAAAAATATTTCTGGAAGTAGATACAACTTACAACTCACATACTTGGGCACTCCACAGCAAAATAATTTTGGTGTAACTAATTCAAGGGAGAATACCTGTGGTGTAACCTCTACCAACACCCAACGAGAACCTGCACCACGTTTTCCATCCTTTACTCCTACACATATAGCTCGTGACCTGGATCACAGTGAGAAACCTTTTTCGTTGTAACGAATTCCCTACTCTGCCCTAGCTGCAGCCACAGCAGGGTCTGCCATCAGTTCGAGACACCTTAAACACCAAGACGTGCAACAATCTGGGAACCAACAACACAGTTCAAATTTGATTAAGACAATTTTGCACTTCAACTGCCAAGGATGTTCAACCTTTGCAACTTGCTAATGAGAAGACCAACGGACTAGTCTATATTGACCTGTGTGTTAACGGGTGCATTTTTGCAGCGTGTCTGAACAGTGCAGTGTGGTGCAGTCTAGTGAGTAAAGCAGCGTTCCCAACCTTTTCTGCAGTATTCCTACCTATTAGGACTAGCGTGCTATGTATTTTTTTTATATATAAAATGAGTGATACTAGTAAGATTTCAAAATCTTATGATAATGTGATTTAAAAAATGGTTGACAGCAGGTCCAAGGCTGTCATTAGCGAGAACTGTGTAATGCATACTTTATGAAATGTCACCAGTGATATTTATAGCGTAGTGTTTGCAGTGAGTGGCTCGCACTTCCACTGCAGATGCTCCAAGCCTCCCAAGCGAAAAGGGAAAAGCTGTATTAAAGAATGGTTACACAGATTAGCCCCTTCAGCTTTTATCACGTCTTATCCTGGCATGGTGTTTGAGCTTGAAGATGGACAGATGGTCACACAGCCTCTGAGTGAATTACAACTTAACGTCATGGTATGAAGGAAACAAACGAAGACGAAGTTTGGGTTTTATGAAACCTTGGCCAACAACCGCTTTGCAGGCTTGGACGTTTTTGATAAGGCGCATATTATGCCAGACATAATCAAAGAATGGGGTGCTTCCTGCAAGGTAAGTGGCTTGGTAACAAGTTCCCTCTCACCAGGATGGATGGCAGATTAAGAAGTGGTGGACAAGTAATGGATTTGGAGGAAGTTTCTTTAGCATTCAATGTCTAATCTCCCCAACAGTTTTTTTTTAACTTGATGACCAGCTTGCGAAAAATCAAGTCAGGTTTCCAGGAAAGGCGGAAAGAACGAACCTCCAAGAGCACAAGATTGAGTTTAGAAGTACTCTAGAAGCCGGTCTGGATAATTACTTCGGCGTCATTCTCCACAGATGAGTATTGAGATGAGGAAGTGATTTAACACCTTTAGGCCGATGATAAAATTGAACCTTCTGTGAGTGAATGGCGATCATCTTTCTTTATGAAGGATGGTACATTCCACCCAATTTAGGATTATCGCAGGCTTAACTCACAAAATACTAACGCTTATCCACCCCAAAGGACAGAAGAAACCCTTGAATTCCTGTTTGGCTAGATGTACATGTTGATTTTGGATGGTGAAAGTAGATATCAGATTCCATTAGAGGACAACTCCAAGGACTGCAGCAGTTTCATTTGCAGCGAAGGTCTATTAGCTGGAAGGTGTCACCTTTCAGTTCAAACAATTCTGCAGCAGAATTCAGCAGACCATACCCTGGATGTAGGCGACCTAGTAGGGACTGTTTGTTTTATATATGCTGTTCGCGAGATCTTTGCCAGGCTAAGGCAGCACGACTTCACTCTCAAAAAGTCGAAGTATAACTTCTACCTCCCGGATATGACTGTCCTGGGACTCACGATTGGTACCGAAGGAATCTACTCGATGAGACAGCATACCATTGCACTGTAACAGAAACCCTCTTCCAGATTCTCAGAAGGCTCTACAGATTTATGGGATGTTTACACACTGACCGCCTTACACTCACCTTGGTGTGCAGTAATGACACTGGAACTGTACTGATAATTTTATGACGTGCCAATGTGTGCATCCCACCGAATTTCCCTGTCATGATTGCAGTGAGACCTCCAATGATACCAATTTCTCCTAGTGCTTCTGCTCTTCACTGATATTCAGTTGAAGACCAGACCATCCATCCATCGGTGAAATGGAAAGTGTGGACGACTCAGACAATCCACAAAACCCTCAAACACGAGACCAGTATGTAACAGGCAGCTGCTGTGGAGGTATCGTGTGGAGTATGTTAACCCTACGCTTGACCAATGCTGTCGAGTTTATAGGTTTGGAGATCACCAGCTCCCAAGCATGATGTTCATTTGTAAAACTGTGGATGTTCTCTTTTACACTATGTTTAGCATAGACTGGCCTCCATGTACTAGAGAGATTGGCTGCACCGAGTTCCCAAATGGATTCCAGTGAACTTGTGGAACTTGTGAATTTTGTTAATAAAATAACTGTAACTATTGTACGAGTGTTCCGTGTCACATGTTCACATCTACTGCAGTGGGATATTTTCCCATAGAGTAATTTGCCCCTTGATTTTCTGGAATGATTGAGTACACCCTCTGAAGTAATGTCCCCTCTGAAGTAATTTTCTAAACTAATCCTCTGAAGTAATCTCTCCTATGAAGCAATATTTTCATGTTTCCCCTGAATTAATTGTTCTTGTGCATAAATCCTCCAATGAAACGTAATATTTTGCTAATGGCAGCTTCCTAATCTTTCTATCGCTCGAATGTCGATCTGATGATGTTTACGCGACTCTTGGTGAGCTTCCTAACTAATGCTTCGATGTGTACTTTCATATTGTGGCTGATGAATTGGAATTGTAAAAATGGGAATGTGGACCTAAGACATTGAGAATGGAGGGCAACGACGAGGCATTACCTGTACGAATTTGCTTTTCAGTGTGTCTGTTGTGGCCGATCATGGTAGTTCAATTTACTGTTTATTGTTGGTTTGAGTTCGAAGTCTACTGTTTGAACCTCTACCTCTAATCAATCATTGATTGGTTATGCGAGACAGCATGTTTGATGATGGAAGCGCGTGTGTATTTGGTAGGAAACTGGAAAGTTGGTTCAATGTACTGTTATTATTTAAAAGTAGAAGATGATGTAGAAACCCTACTTTTGAAAATGCTATTATAAATACTGCTTGTGAGATGGTAGTAACTCGGTAGCCTGCATGAGTGATAAGACCCCAGTTGCTTGATTTTACAATGATTTTGGAATAGTCTGAATGAAACTCCTGAATTGAAATAATGATTAGACTGGAAGAGAAGTCTCAGAAAGTCTGTTTGTATTAATTTTTTTGTACTTGAAACTATACCTCCACTTTATTCGTTGTTTTACTTGGTGTTTAGGGGCCACCATATCTTGTGGTGGGGATAAAAATCACGGACTCGTCACTCATAACTGCTGGCCTTTTCCCTACTTGCTCCCTTGTGCCTGTTGACCTTATGTCAGTGCCCCATTGCTTAGAGAGAAGCTTGACCCAAGCTTGATGCATTGTGTAGGAAACCTGGACCTAATGATTCCAGCTTGTCGGCTCAAGCATCTACAAGAAAATCATCATCTCAAAATATTGAAAGAAAGTAGAGATATAAAATATCGAAATTTCGATTTTAACATGTGAGACCTTTGGTTGGCGCTAATGACCAAGCTGTCGACGCGCCATTAAGCCTCAATCCCCCCCCCCCCCTTTGCAGATAATTTTTCTTTTTTCACTGATCTTAATGAGTGAATTGGGGGAATACAGCCTTGCATCCTCCTCTTTACACTTAAAAATATGTTTGCATATGCTGCTAGTCTATAGTAAAATGACATAGTTTGTATACATTTAACTCCTCTACTTTGTATATATGTCTTACTCTAAACACGTCGTCACAACAGGGACGAAATAGACAAAATGTTTTTTTTTTAAAGCAAGGTGAAAACCTGCGAATTACACTGTTATTACCTTCCCTAGCTTCTACCTGGCTTTTTTTTTTGATTTTTAAAGTACTGTACAGACTAATGCTTTTAGTTAACTGTCAACATTAGTTCAACACGATGACGAAACCTACAGCGGAATTTCAAGCAATTTTACTTTCTTCCACACTATGAATCACAAAATCTACCATGAAATCTACCATGAAATGTAAAAAAAATTAAAGAATAATTTGTTTATACAACGTGGTTTTATTTTTTTTTCAGCTTAATACTCCACTTAAGAGTATGGAAATAGTAACTCCATTTGCTACTTGTCTCAAACTCGTACCAGGTATAGTCACATGAGAACAGATATGAATTGATCGCCATATGAAGAATAAATTTGTACGAAATTAAAGAAAATAAGCGTTTAAAATTAGTGATGCGTGGTGCAAAGTAGAGTAAAGGAGCATCTGCTTATGTTTGTCTGTCAGTCTAAGGTAAAAATATAGCCAATAAGTGCACAATTAAAACAATAAAACACATTTCGGAGATGTTTGCACCCCGTTATCAATTGGGGATATCAGCTGAAAGGCTTTGTACAAAAATAAAAGAACAAAGAAGAATCATGTTATGACAGACACTCCTGATAAATTAAAGAATATTTAAAAAAAACAAAACAGCGGCTACAGCAACTGCCTAATTGCACCGGTCTTCTTTACAGTTCCTCCACTTCCAATGTTGAGGCGCACACCTCTATCACACACTACAACAGCTGTCTCTGTTATACTAATCTAAAAGCAGTGACCATCGCAACTGCCGGTTACAAATGTGTTAGCTTTCAGGCCTAATTTACATTTTAGGCCTATTTTACATTTTAACCAGCAGTTTTAATTTCGTAACAGCAGCTAACAGAGATTTGGATTGTATAGTAAGCATATTCATTTTTTGCAACACGGTGCGCCTTCGGGCACACAGTTACAGTAAGAATCATGTTATGGTAGACGTTCCTAATAAAATATATTAAAAACTGTTTAAAAACAAGAACCTATGCATTGCTGGGCGAAACAGCAAAAACAATAAGAAGCCCAGCAAGATGGCCTCTTCCCTGTGAGTGCAGGTTAGAAGTGAAGCCAGCTGGTTTTCTCGCGCATTATATACTCAAGATGAGCAGGGGGGGAGGAGGAGAAGGTTCTTCCAGCTTCGAACTGGGATAGCCCCAAGTGTTTTATTATGGAAACGTATTCTTTCAGTATAGATCAGTGGTAGTAGGGAAGTGACGGGAGAGACGCTGTTGATGAAGCCAGGAGCTACTCATAGCAACTTGACGTTGCCGTGGTAACGTGATTTTTGGCCTAATTTTTTTTAATGTAGTTTTAATTTCGTAAGTAGCAGATAGGCCTAATGGAGAATCTGGTTCGGTGGGAAGCCCATTCATTCATGCAACAATGCGACGAGACTATTTTAAACGAAGCTAAAATGCTTTTGTTTTTATGGCTGCAGTGTTATCCTTAGGATTTCAATTCGACAAATACAATTTCAAATACTTGCTACAGGCTTGTTCGCGAGTGCCCGTATCAGGGGGAGGGACCACCATTGATTACCACGAAGCCTAACTTGCGCACTCGTGGCCATCAGTGGCGTTTTGACTGGAAGAAGGCTTCTTTGAACTGTAGGCATCATTTTTTCTTGTTGCGCGCTGGGCGGGCATGGAATAAACTCCCACCTGAGATCGTCGGATCCGATAACTTAGCAATTTTTAAAAATAGGCTTGCTAAGCATCGTGCTATAGATAAATGTAAATATTTGTAATTTTATCTTTTTTTTTTCTGACGTGACTTCTGTACAGGGGTCGAAATAGTTATATTTTTTTATATTTTTTTTTTTATTTTTTATTTTTATCGGTAATGTGGCGATGCCATTGGTACTTGCCTTTTTTTTTGGAGTAATATAAGTGGCTGGTCCTTTTACTTCCATCCTAATACATTTGTATATCTAGGTAAACTTATTATTATTATTATTATTATTATTATTATTATTATTATTATTAAATGTCATTATTTAATTTAGTTACGACAAAGAAGTGTATTTGCTATAAGGAAGTAAGGCTGTTTTAATTTGCCATATTATTTAACTAACTTTTGACGCTGAATCGAACGTTGTATGTAATCAGTGGTCTTCAATTTCTGGTTCCGTTGCGAAGTTGAAAAATGCGACGGATGGACGGACGGACAAAGTCGTTGTAATAGTCTTCTCAGCCGTTACGGCTGTACAAAAGACTAAAATATAGCCAATTAGTGCACAATTAAAACAATAAAACACAACGTTTGGGGGATAAATGCATCCCGTTATCAAGTGTGGATATCAGCTGAAAGGCTTCGTGGAAAAATAAAAGAACTAATAAGAATCATGTTATGGTAGACACTGCTAATGAAATATATTAAAAACTGTTTAAAAACAAGAACCTATGCATTGCTGGCCGAAACAACAAAAACAATACGAAACCCAGCAAGACGGCCTCTTCCCTGTGAGTACAGGTTAGAAGTGAAGCCGGCTGGTTTTCTCGCTCATGATGTATTCAAGATGAGCAGTGGGGAGGAAGGGAAGGTTCATCCAGCTTCGAACTGGGATAGCCCAGGGGTTTTATTTTATTATGGGAACATATTCTTTCACGTTTCAGTTTTCAGGTAAAATGTGATTGTGAACACTTGGTTGATGTGACATAATAACAAGAGTTTCAAGATTGATAATGGTATTCAGCTTTTTTCTGTAAAGATAATTATGTCAGTCAGTCTCACGCTCCACGATAACTTGAACCGCTTGTCCCCATCATTTCAAATTTTGCTCGTGGATTCTATGCCCCAGTTTTCATATTTACATTCATAAACACTCCTCTGGAATGTCAATTCAGTATCAGTGGCCACTCTGTCAGTAGGCCGTAGGAGAGGCATACGGTATTTTACTATTTCTGCTCTTCACATACCAACTACATATGAACCATGCATGGTTTTTTCTAATTTAGGCATTTAAAAGATTGTACAATTTTCTTTAACCCCAGTATTGTTGCAGAAGAAGCTATGGTATAGCCCTTGTAAAATTTGAGGGTAATGCTGAAACCGTTCATCTCTACCTTACCCAAGACATTCGTATTTCAGTACACTCTGTTATTAGGGACATTTTTGAAGAGATATTGATATAACTAATTCGAGCTGCCAATTGTTGATTTTCATTTCGCTAAACAGTGAGTGGCGAGTCTCACTAAAGAGGGTTCAATATCAAACCAATAAATAAATACAGATGCAAACCTATTTACGTTGTCTTTTGGATTTATATGTCATACTGCCTGAGTGGGGAATCGAATCCAGGACCTTTCAAACCAAAGGCCGAGGTCCTACCGATGAGCCATACTAACACGGCCGATTATTTTTCAAAGGTCCTGGGTTCGATTCCCCACTTAGGCAGTCTGACATATAAGTCCAAAAGGCAACGTAAATAGGTTTGCATCTGTATTAATCATTTCTTGTGATCCTTTGGTTTTCCCGTCTTCATCAAACCAATAAAAGTGGGGAAGTTGTTTCACTGATTTTTATTCTTAAATATGAGTATTAATAAGAAGCGATAAATCCAACGATTCTTAATAATTTAGAGTATTTATTTAGAAATTAATGAACAACCAAAAGGTTTGCCACATAAAATTACGTATAAAAGCATGAGGGCCACTTCTTTGATTATGGCTGATGCATACGAGTCTCTTTTATTTACTATTCCTATTGCAGTTGAACAGAAAATTGAGCAGAGTTATTAGCGTGAAGCAAGCAGAGTGAATTTCAATCACACCTGTGTTGCTCTACCACTCAAATTGAAAACGATTCCCTGTGTAACTTAGTAGGGATGTAGGTAGCGGCAGCTCCCAAGACAACAAAGCTATGGTGGGTACCTTCCAAAGTATTTTCTTGGCAGCCCTGTTCTAAATGTCAGAAAACAAGTGGCAAAAACCTGAGTTGGCATTCCCAATTCCGATATCCTTCAATATGGAACTGAAGTAGGAGAAGCTCTCCTCCTATCCTTCGGTGCAGGTCGTGTCCCTCTATGGTTGCAACTTTAGTCATGGTGGAAAAAGAAACAACAAAATTTTCCAGCTTATGGAAAGTTTGCATAAATTGATTAATGCTACATTTAGTAATGCGATTAAGGCGAAAGCATAAGTCCTAACATTGTTGTCCACTATGTTGTGTACTTTTGGAAGAACCAGCTATGAGGAACATCTATGTTATCACTGGTAGTAAGGAGGTGCTGGAACAACTGAAAATGTGTCTTGCAAATTTTCGATTATTGATTGTCCCCCCCCCCATCTGTAGTTCCAAAAACTATCCTCCACCATCTCCAAAAGTAAACTTTTGTATGCCTATCCACGATACCTGCTGGCGATTGTTTTTAGCCAAATTACATAAGCAATAAATTTGCATTGACATCTACCCAATTTTAAGGAAAACATGGAATAGTTTCAAGACAGCGACATAGACTCTTTAAAGCATTTTTTTTTTAAAAGAAACATTCAAATATGTTTACAGTGTGTTCCAAAAGTCCCAGAAGAGCCTCACAACTTTTGAAGGGGTTGAATGACGATAGTGAAACTCGCTCAATGTAGGTTAGGTTAGAAGAGCTACCTTTTTGTACAACCGGCATGGAATGGGGGTAAACGAATACTTTATTTGAAAGGTCTTCATCAGGCGAGTAAAGTGCCACAATGATAGCTTCGACACGATGTGCCCATCCAAGGGATTTTATTCTGTATCCGTGTGTGTTACTCAGGCTAAAGACGTTGTAAAGGGACGTGGGTGGCAGTAAAATGCTTCGCTCAATTTGATTGGATTACACCCACAACGTCGTTTGAGGGTCGAAACCCAGCGTGTAGGCCTTACTACCCCCCCCTTCCCCCCGGGCCCTCTCGTAATAAAAATCTGACCGACCTTGCTTATCTGTGCCCGATGTCGCTTAGCATAAATTGGTGAAACGGAGCATAAAACTCGGACTTTAAACGTTTTCCATTAGTTAAACAATGTGTTCATTAAATGTTCAAAGGATTGAAGTGAATTACTAATGTTACGGTCATGGACCTCTGTTATTAGAGACAACTAGAGATAGCTAGTCCCACACGCTGAGTTTCAAACCGCTAAAGACGTTGTGGGTGTAATCAAACCAAACTGAACGAAGCCACCTGCGTCCCTTTTCAACGTCTTTAGCCTGAGTAACACATATGGATACAGAATAAAATGCTTATGTTTGACCGGCCGCCATTTTGGATGGACTCATCGTATCAAAGCTATCATTGCTTTACTTGCCTAATTAAGACCTTTCAAATAAGGTATTCTTTTACCTCCATTCCACCGGAAATTTCTGAGTTGGGGTAGGCGAAATGCAGTTGTACACAAAGGTATATACTTTACCCAACCCATATTGCCAGAGTTTCACTATCTTCTTTCAACCCTTTCAAAAGTTGCGAGGCTGTTCTGGGACATCGTGTATAGACATAAATCGCTGTAAATAATATAAGGATAAATTGGAAATAAGCCATCAGCAAAAAATCGTACACTAGAAATAAGGTAGTATAGCATGCCACCTATATGCACGTACATTTCATTCACGTGATGTAGCCTGGATTACAACCAGCGAATCAGTCCATCATCACACGACTGCCATACTGCTTTTGCCAATATGTTCATTTGTACACTGGCCATAGTTATTTAAAGATATGGTTTTTAAACGTCCTTTTTATTAACATTCACAACACTGCAATCTTGATTTGATAAATGCACAAAGTTACTAAGAGTTGACTTGAGAAATACAAAAGTCAAACAGTAGCTCTATAGTACAGCTGTTAATGGCCATCATTTTGGCTAATAATGTACATCGAGTTAAGAGCATGAAATTTGGCAGATAATCCATTCGTAGTAGTGAAAATCGAAATCAGTATAGAACTCCCTCCAGACATCGCCCAGCACCCTCCATACTCCCTGTAGCGCCACGCACACTCCTCCACCATGAGACTGGTGACCAACAAATTATGTTTAATCGTGCTAAAAGCCTGAATTGTGTCATGCAAGCCACTCTTAGCAGTACACATAGAACCAACCATGGAACCACCAAAATACCCATAATTCCCCCCCCCAAGTACCCCATTTGTTCTGCTGCTCTGAGAATTGACCAACAATTTCATGGAGATCGAGCTAAAAGCATGAAATTTGGTACACAAGTCACTCTCAGTAATATAAATCAAACTATATACAAAGCCCCTTCCAGATACCCCCAAGGTTCCCAAGCCCCCTTCATGTCCCCCAGTTTGACCAAAATCAAGCTAAAAGCATGAACGTTGGTACCCAAGCTATTCATAGTAGTACAATTCGAACTAGCAAGAGAGCCCTCAGATCCCACCCCAAGACCCTACAACACCCTCCCTCAGGCTTGACCAACAAATTCTTGCAGAACGAGCTGAAAAAATGAAATTTGGTACACAATTCATTATTGCCAGTACAAATCGAAACCAGCTATAAAATCCCCATGAAATACCGTAAACACCCCATTCCATTTATCCCTCCCAGAACCCATGTTATCAGCAAATAATTACATATTGTGCATTATCAAATCTGTGGCGTTTTGACAAAAGGGCATAAGTCCATTTTTGGAACAAAAGGAGGTATGTTAGACTTAGCTCCGTTTGTCAAATTAGATTGACAGCTTGTGGACTTACCTCCAACGGACATATACAAAATAAGCTAGAAAAGGCTAGGGTGGACTAACCTATCTTTGTCAAA
The DNA here is from genome assembly GCA_023313725.1 of Lithobius niger. Lineage (NCBI taxonomy): Eukaryota > Metazoa > Arthropoda > Chilopoda > Lithobiomorpha > Lithobiidae > Lithobius > Lithobius niger. The sequence goes on along the minus strand of JAHWFP010103954.1, from coordinate 8,620 downwards.
GCAAAGAAAATGTATAGTCAAGCCATGTTTAGACTAATCTCAACAATGCCAAAAATGAACCTATGCCCTTTTGTCAAAACGCAACAGAAATAATTGTCTGTTGCGTAACCACTTGGCTTTTGCTGTAGGCCGCCCCAGAAACAACAGCACTATCCCAGTCCCATGCCTCTGCACCCAGACCTTGGAAATGTCAACACAGAACAACAATACGAACATAATTCTGATTTTAATGATCAACACATTATGGTTCATATATCCATTACAAACTACTTTTTGCAGCTGCATGGGAATGGGAGCTAAATTTTATGGGGGCTCCATGGCTGGTTCGATTTGTCCTACTAAGAGTGACTTGCGTCCCAAATTTCATGCTTTTAGTTCGATCTACAAGAATTTGTTGGTCAAACTTGAGCGAGGGGACCTGGGGGGGGGGGAGTATCTCGAGGTGGATCTACTGATAATTCGATTTGTACTGACAAGAGTAACTTATATACCATATTTCTTGCTTTAAGTTTGATACGCAAGAATTTGTTGGTCACTTCTCAGGAAGGAGCTACAGAGGGCAACTTGGGACGCAAGGTGCATATTTTGTGGGGGTTCCACGGTGGGTTCGATGTGTACTGATGAGAATTACTTGTGCAATTCAAGTCAAATGTGGTGGTGCTGAGGAGTGGGCTGGGGAAACATGGGTGGTTGAAATGAGGCGCACTATATCTAGTTTGATTTGTACTGCTAGGAGTCATTAGGGCTCCAGTTTGATCTGCAAGAATTTGTTGGTTAAGCTTGAGAGAGGAGGTGCATGGGGCCTTTGTGGGGCCTTGAGTGGTAATTGGAGGGAATTCTATAGCTAGTTCGATTTGCACCGTTAAGCGTGATTTGTGTACCAATTTTCATGCTTTGAGTTTGATCTGCAAGAATTTGTTGGTTAAGCTTGAGGGAGGAGGTGCATGGGGGCTTTGTGGGGCCTTGAGTGGTAACTGGAGGGAATTCTGTAGCTAGTTCGATTTGCACCGTTAAGAGTGATTTGTGTACCAATTTACATGCTTTTAGCTCGACTTGCAAGAATTTTTGGTGAAGCCTGTAGGGGAACGGGGCTGCTGGGGTTATCTGGTGGGGGCTCAATTGCTAGTTCGATTTATACTGCTAAGAGTCACTTGTCCACCAAGTTTCACCCTTTTAGCAAGAATTTCTTGGGCTATCCTTATGGAGGGGGCACAGGGCAGCGCTGTTGTTGCCATCTTGATGGTTTTCGTCGTCGTTTCCATCTTCCGCATGACATCGTGCGTCAACTAGGCGATAAGACTGTCCTCCTGTCCGGTGTTTTTCAATTTTTGCAGGAGGTACAGATGTATGACAAGATTTAGATTAGGGGTTTGAATAATATCTCTGTAATGTGTGGTGCAGTGGCAACCCGGACCACTGCACTGTGAATGAGGTTGGCGCTAATGACCAAGCTGTCGACGCGCCATTAAGCCTCATCTCCCCCCCCCCCCCTTGTGGGGTATTTCGTCGGGATTTCATAGTTGGTTCGATGTGTACTGTTAAGAGTGTTTTGTGTGACACAATTTAAGGTTTAGCACGATTAGCAAGAATATGTTGGTCACCAGCCTCACAGAGGGGACACTAGGGTGCTCCGGGGGTCTCTATAGCTATTTCGATTTGTACTGCTAAGAATTAATTGTGTGCCAAATTTCATGCTTTTAGCTCGATGTGCATGATTTTATTGCTTAACAGTAGCTAGTACTTTAATAGGCTATCTGACTAACAAAATAGGGGATGCCTTTCAATGCCTTTATAGAAAGAAATGTATACTTCTTTGTGTCGAGACTGACTTGACTTCAAAACTTGCATACACTTTGCATAGGTCCCGCACACCTTGCAAACTTTGCATGCACCTTGCAAACCTTGCCAACCATGCTTAAGTAATAAGACGACTGAGAAGCTGAGATGCTTATAGAAATTCAGGCTGGTTCTGCCATTCGAGGCCTAGAATTATATGTTCCCAGTCACAAAATAGTTTGTACAATTTGTGTGCATCGGTGAACTACGTTATTGAACAGCGGGATCGTTAGTTTAAAGAATGTTTTTTTTCTAACCACCAAACATTGCTCACAAATGTAATAATTCCCTCAAGAGGCTCGAAAACGAAAATTTCTGACGCAGCCACAGCAATGAAAAAACCTAATGTCTTGAAATCCTGTGCAACAACGTTCCTTTCCTCCTTTTACCTACTTTGTGCGTTTTTTATGCTGAATAACGTCTATTTAATTAAAAAAAAGATTTTAAACAAATCACTGGTGAAAACTTTACTTCTTCAGCAAGGCGCAATTTGTGACTCATCACAATAAGTTTATCTTTTCGCATCCCTTCTCCTGCTGCAGCTTAGAGTAACTCAGTCTAATGGGTGAAGTGGTATTCCCGTAATTTAATCGAATTGGAAACCCACTGGAAACCCATTGGAAACCCATTCGAAACCCACTCTTAATATAACACTAAGAGCTTGAAAAGATTGTGGCAGTGTAACAAACAGCACTGGGACTTTATTTTTTCTGGCTGAATATCACATTACCAGCAATCATTTGAAGTAAAGAAGTACAATTTATACGTGACACTCTATATATATGGCCGCTTGGACGTAATAATTATTTTATACAAAAGCAATTATTCAGTTGCTAATTGGGAATCGAGGTTCCACTGTTGATTTTTTTTTATTTTAGCACCTCTGTTACCTTGGAATGGCCCTCCCCCACTTTAAAAATGCTTTCATTGCAAAACCAAATTCATACATAGCTTGAATACTTGGCCTAACTTCAAAACATAGCCCTACCAAATTGTTTTCGAAACAGTCCAGACATTTAGCCAAAATTTTGTGAAGCAAACAGACAGGAAGCATTCCCCAAATTCCAGAGGCTCGAGTAGGAATGTGAACTTTCTTCCTTTGTTTTACTCACCTGGTCTGTAATGCTCAATGGTATAATTTTCAAATTTCTTACAACGCAAAACTAGTGTTTTTGTAAAGGTTACATGTTGTAAACAGACGACTATACCTTAGAAATTTACTGATATTTACAGGAGGACCATCGAAGTACAGAGGAAGACCACAAAAGATTACCGTTCAGTTTAACAACTCACACATTCACATGTGTCCCTACCAATTTACATGGGTTAGTATAATATCTTTTTTTTTCTGGAATTTCTTCCGTAAAATTTACCTCCAAACTGATAAGTATATCTACAAATTTGCTATGAATGAGAAGTAAAAATCTTGACCATTACCTAAATTATGTTGGTGTATCACATTTATTGAATCAGACTATCTTGCGTCACAGCCTTATGCAGGTCTTTATGCGACATCAAAACACTGAAAGACACTGAGTGGGTATGAAATCCTGAAGGTTATCAACGCAAACTGAGAGCAAGACCGAGCTACAAGTTATGTTCCTACCTACATCACTGATAAATCTTCACTTCAACTCCGATAAATCTATGAGAATCTCAGATAAAAGACTATCAAATTGTTCTCCACTTAAAACACTTGGCAAACCCTTCCCAAGTGGCAGCATGCCATTTATGTGAAGAAAGCTGTGCAGCCTAAAGGCTAATTCATGGTACAAAATGATTCCGCAGAAAAGTTTCGTTTTGTAGACCACCAGCAGCTAAGCCAAACACTTCTCTGTATGATTACGTGACCTCCAGCTAAGTTCAGTGTTAGGTTAGCCACCGATATATAAGCCAATATCTGATATGTAATGATGTCACAGCAAGTCAGGGAACAATGACTGCTGGAATGAGTAGAGCGCATTTGCATTATGCCAGGGACAGACAACCAGTTAAACAGACAGACGCCCCACTAAGGACGAATTACCAACTGAAGGTCATACCAGGTAAACGTCACACTGGATGAAGGCCACGCCGAGTTAAGGTAACTCATGTTAAAGTCAATGTCATTCACGTCAAGGTCATGGGCAGGGTAGAATATGTAGGTAAGGCCACTGTTCCTGTGACAACAATAAACATTCAGATGAAACTAGTACCTGCTTTCAGCGATTTACTGCCAGAGGGTGCTGTGTTCAAGCAACAGGAATTGCAAAGCATCATGGGCATCAAAATTATTTAGCATCACTAAAACAAATTGATCACGATAATAATACAAAATTAATCGCTTAAAAAATGTTGTTGCCAGATCAGGACATTAAAATAATTTTAAGATAGATCAGAACTTGCTGATCAAGTGTTACTTTTTTTAATCCAACATTCCATGTTGAAACAGGTTGTAGGTACGATTGGTGCTTTTTTTTGCTAATCTCTCCTGTCTCTGTTCTTCAGTTTTATCTGCTTGAGCTGTTCGTTTACTAGCAGCAATTTTCGCTAATCTCTCCTTTATTTGCTCTTCAA
>JAHWFP010103951.1:0-27981 GCA_023313725.1 Lithobius niger | reverse complement strand
CAGAGGCCAGAAATGGCGCCCCTTCCCGGAAGGGGCGCCATTTCTGTGCTTTGCCCCCGGGCGCCAAACGACTTTGTTACGGCCCTGGGAAAGCATCGATGGTTGAATCTGTGGTTTACTGGGCCACGCGGGATTTAACCCTTATTGATGGTTCAGTGGTTCAGGGTTGCTCGATAGTAAGCCAGTCAGATAATGCATAGAGCGACAGTGATGTTGCTGCTGTGGGATCCTGTGGCCTTCGCTCGCTCGCTCCACCAAAAACGTCAAATAAAAAATAAAACCAAAATGTTACAAAACACTTAAAATTTACAAGAAATATAAAATGGAACGTTCAGCCCACAGTGCTGGATGTGCTTTCCACTCTACCTCTGTTCAGATTAATCATTCACCATGTTTCTGAAACGTGTACCGGTACAAATTAGTTGTTTCTTTGACCTGACAAGGCGAGTTGTTGTGAAATTTGCTATTTTTACGAAGGTAAAAATTTAATTCATCTAGTCGTTCTTTTAAAACTTTTGGTTGTGTAACATAAAAAAGTGATGCATTCCTATTTTGATAGAAAGAACATGAATGTAGAGTTTAAGTGGTACAGCCTACTGATATTAATGGAAAATGCGTCAGTCTTGTCTTTGTTAATCCATTTCTTGACTTGTTACTTCTGCATAACTCAAACTTCTACAGAAAGGGAAAAAAAAAAGTTTTCTTTTTCGTTTGGTGTTCTATTATGGATTCGAAGTTGGTATTCGAGGATTTGTTTAATTTGTCAATTGATGGAGATATTTCGGAAGAAAGTACGGAATATAATGTTGGAGATGTTGGAGTATAATGTTGGAGATGGCAACGGCGCCGTACATTTGGGCTATTGGGGCAGAAGCCACCCCCGCCCCCCAACCCCTTTTCTTTGCCTTCTTACCCTTTTGTCAAGAAGAAAATCCATAAAAACAAAATCATAAACGTTTTTTTCGAGGGTCCGTAGCAGTGATTAGGCCAAAATAAGGTACATCCTAAAAGAAAAAAAAAAGGTTCACAAAAAAGGCCCCCATCCCTTTTTTTTGGACTGTTGTTCAAGCGCCCTTGTCGGTGCGTCCGACATTTTACATGGAAACGAACCATCCGCAAGTAAACAAAAATGTACCGCCAAGACTACCGTTTTGAAAGAAAGTTTTAAAGCAGCTACTTTAAATTTTCACAATGGGTGTCATATTGTAATGAATTTTAATGCTGAAATGGTACCTATATTGCTCGTTTTCATTATTTATTATGGTGAAAAATAACTTGCCGTTTAAAAATAAATTAAATTTACACAATGGGCGGAATACTGGTTTCGTTAAAAAAATAATAGTGCTCAGGACGCTCATTGCTGTGTTCCTACGTTCTTGTAATGTAAGAAGGCTGAGATGCGGATACCGGTAAATAAAAAAATGTTCTATAAAACAAAATCATTCAAATCCGCGTTACGTAAGCCCGTTTTGTATTGAATTTCGTACAGTAAGATATGACAAATCCACTGTTTACTTGTACGTCCATATTCCTAACATAGTCAGCACCTGATAAACTGAAGAAGCCAAGAAGCCAGATAGCAAGTCTTTTCTAGAAAGTTTACTTTAAAAACTACGCTAGGTAGTAATGATAATGTCAGTTTCAAAACCTTATAAAACACGTCATGGGGGGTCCCGAAGCTGAGGCGTTTTTAGAAATTTCGACTGTTGAAAGTGTCATGTCGCGGTCCAAAAAATGATCTTTCCCTTCAGTTTGGTCAGTGTGTTTTGTGACCCCCCCCTCCCCCGGTGATAAATAATGGTCGGTCCCTAAGGAGGGTCTTATGTCGTTAAGGCCGACATTCCTTTTCTGTCCAGTGCTCTTACAAACGTTCATGTCGCCAATTCGGCTTTTAATGACCGCCAACAGTGTTTGGCCCAACACTCCTCCTCTCATAACTAATGACTTGTAATGAGTCACTGCACTTAGTGAGTCATTATTCAAACTTAATTATTCGGGCCACTGCTTTGATACTGTAAATTTGCTGAATCAAACGGAGAAGAATCTGATGAATCATGCAAGTAGATGTTTGAAAGGAGGGCGAAAGAGACACTACATATACCATCCATGAGTTGTTTCATCTGCTTACAGGTTTTGTTGGAAAATGTGTCCGCGTCTTAGAGCTAGTTCTGCAAAGTTCGAGCAAACCTATAGGCAGAATGAACGAGTAATGGGCCGTGTCGAGAGGCCAACTAAACCAAATTTATGCGGATTAAATGAGATGATCTGAGAATATTGTGGACAAATCGAAAGGGGACGCTTTAAATCCGATTTAAAACGTCCCACGATCGTCCCACATTAAAGCACTGCAAACGCAAACATCAGAAGAATTCCGATTCAGGAATATTTTATTGCTAGGAAAACCAGGCAGTTGAGGTCTATTTTTACTTAATAGTCCTCTGACAAGCTGGCACCTGCAGTGAACCGTTTTTGTTGTTGTTGTTTTTCGTTTTTCTTAAAAATATTTTTGGTTGGCAGCGCCTACATTTAAGTCTTGGTGATGTAGTATTCGAAAATACAAAATAATTAATGTTTGCCTACCATTGTTGGTGCTAGCTTGTCAGTTGCTTATTTCAAGGTAAAACAGTGACGCAACACATTTACCATCTGATTTTAAAACATCGTTGATTCGGATTTCTTCTCACATTTGTGTTTGAATAAAAAAAATGATGGTTCGATACAGGGTAAATTACTGACCTAATTACAAAGCAAAGCACTGTAACTTCTCAGTTAACATCTAACGCAGATTTCGGGAGGAAGAAGGAGTTAGTTCGAAGGGAGTGATTCCAAGTTCAGGATTAAAAAAAAACCTCTATCTCGAACGGAACCAGATAGAGACAAACTGTTTTCCTTACTTCATTCAGCGTCCAAAAATTAGTAATAAAATAAAACCGGAAGCATGAGGGGAAGTGGCCCGAAAGGGACGGTAGTGGAGCCAATGTACAGGCGACCAATTATGACTAAGTATAGTTGCTGCAGCCGCTTGTTTAGAGTGAAGTTTATTTCGAAACCCCGAGGGTTTTTACATTTTAACAGCTAGTTTGCTTTAACCTTGCAGGAAAGGTGGTTGGTTCCTTGTTGTTCGTTGCAAGTTCATGACAGAGGGGGGGGGGGGGGATAGACAAATTGTGCCATTTTCTGCTAAAAGTGTCACTTTTGAGGTTCAAAAATTACCTTTTCCTTCCCTCCGGCAATAAATAATGACCAGTCTGCCTTTATAATTAAGTCATTTAAAAACAGCTATGAAATGATCAGGGAAGGGTCCAGATTTTAAGACCAGCCAGCAAATTACAACGAGACAAAAATTCGTCAACAACCGAAATTTTATTTATAAACATATAATCTAAAAAGGTACCCTTACGAATCTACGGGAAAGGCTCATGTGCCATTGGTACGCTGGCACTATGCCTTTTCCCAGACGACAGCAAAGTTGTGTCAAATGCAGACGCTGACGAATGGCGTCATTTTGGACTGACACAACACCATTTTATACTTGAATACCGGGGCGATTGTTATAAATCCTTTGACGTCATTGGGTTTATTGGTGGCATTTCAGATATATACTGTTTCCCCCTCTCTCCTTTTACCGCTTGTTACTGAACGTTCTTTCACTCTGACTGCAATGGGAGTGAGTGAGAGGCATCCGAGCAACCATCAGTGTCGTTTGTGGCTACTAGACGTCAGTGTTCCGGTGTTTGAGGGAAGAAAAAAGAGACGCTTAAAGACATGGGCCCCAGTCGCCCTCCGTCTGTAGCTTTGAAGCAAGAACGAAGAAGATCCATATAAATTTACTTTCCGGTGGCAGTAAAGCGGCCAGCACCATTAGCTTGATGGGAGGGGAGCCATCAACTTGCGTTGTTAAGGGGCTGCGAAAGTTGAGGGAAGAGGATATAGACAGTAGGAGGGGGGAGGGAGGAAGGCCTAAAACAGCTGATGGATGGTGTGTGTTTGGCCCATTTCAAGAAGGATTATGGCCTGAGACTTGTGAAATCAACGGCAATGAAAGCTTATATGACATGCCAGTCGTGGCTCTGAAACTGAAAACTTCCCCCTTCACCAGGAACCTAAAGCTCGAGCACTTTGTCAAAGCTTGTCGCACGTTGGCACCCGTGCCTAAAGGTTTCACTGCCTTTCTTCGTGTCTCCCCCTCCCTCTCCTCCCTCCAGATCACCTTCGTGTCTTTTTTGTGAGCTGCTTCTTTCTAAGAAGCACTAAAATGCGAGTGTTATTTTTTTTTTATAGTCGTCAGGCGCCCTTTCAGGGACTTGGTCGGTAATTTTATTGAATACACGTTTTAAAAAAGAGATAGGGCGTAGCTTCTTCCCTGAAAGTGGTTTTTGTTTGTTTTAAGTTTCATTGATTTTGTATTGATTGATGATCATAAATTGTTTCAGCCGACGAAAATGGCAGTTGATGTGAGCGAAAACATTGTAAAGCCGTTTAAAGTTTGTGGCAAGTTTGGGTGAACAACAATGGAAGGTTTTTGGAAAGCAAATTTGGAAAAATCTAATTTTTGGGAAAACAACGCGCGTTCGATGTCGCCCATGCAAACCTGAAGTTATCCTGTTTTCCTTATAATGGAAAACACAATAGAATAGAAGCAGGGGCATATCGAAGAGAAAATATTGAGGGAGTGTGAAGGATTAAATTTACGACTGGTTCCCAATTTTTGTCCAAAATTCTGGAGACCTTTTCTTATTATTTTTTTTTCTATTCACCGCCGTTGTTGGTAGTTCAGTCCTCTCCTGTTATTTCCGAGTGAGACCCATTTTTCCGACTCAGAATTTTGGTTTTACGTAGGGTGAGACAATTAATTTCTATTCAACCCTGAAAATAAAAGTTATAATTATATTAGTCTGGAAGGAGAGGTAGATACACTAGTGAATTTTAAAGTAAATATGCTAAAGAATAAACGTATTGACGATGGTGAATTTGTAAAAAAATAATTTATATTCAGATTTTAGATTTATTTTAAATTTATTTTATCACTTTATTTACTTTATATTAATCTTCTGGGACGTCAGATCACACGTACATGGTATATTATTTATACTTAATTTAGGTGATCATTAAGAAACAATCCATAGGAGTGAATAAAAGTTGCTCTTTTTTCTTTCTGTGGTGTTTAGGAAGATACATATGGCCTTATCTTCTAGACCTTAACAAAGGTTATGTACGAAGAATTAGCTCACTCCACCCAGGCAGGACAGCATTATCCAATGTTGTTACCTATAGTCAATTGGCGGCTTGTCGTCCTTTTCCTCAATAAACAAAGAAATACTATGGACCAATAAATAGACATAAATTGCTGTAAATAATATTAAGGAAAATTAATGTCTTTATAATAATATCGGAGACCGGATAAAAGGAAAAGGAAAGCCTAAAGGAAAACCACTTCTCCCCTCCTCGCGCCCGCATTGAAAATGCACTCTCCCACTCTACCTGCCAAAAAGGAGCCAGGCGTGAGTGGTCGATCAATCTGACAAGTCTTCGGGAAGACTGCCGGGAAAATGTCCCGGGAAATGTGTCTCGGGAAATGTGACCGGCCCCGTGCAAAGCACGGGCTTCCTCTAGTTATTATTAATATCACAATTAAGGAAATAGCTGTTGGCTAACTTCCAATTTTTCCTTTTACTATGGACCAAACATTGGGACGAGTTAGCAAACGAGTAAATCCAAGAACCTGGGTATAAATTTCGGACTAATGATGACTCATAATGACGTTATGACACCCATGATGATACTTTGGGGTCGATTGCATCATTCTATAGAAGCATTTAGAGCTGACAACCAAGGGTTTGAAATATTTGGTCCTTGAAGTAGTGTTCCATCTTCTTCACTCCCCATCGTTACTGCATAATTAGCCTGAGTTTTACACAGTTTTTTTCACTCTGCCATCCCTTGGGCTTTCCAAACACAAAACGGTGGGGGATTAAACAGTTACCAGTGGTAAAGTGAAGCCAATTCTTTTACATAAAAGCATTTCTAGCATGCTTATATCGAAAGGCTAAAAGGAGGTGTGTTTACAAGCAAAACCTTTGTTTTCTTGTAAAATGTTAGACCCTACTGGAAACCTCCGGTTGTTCATTCTACAGTGACTATGGAAGGAAATTTTTAACAAATTTAAAAATCTGCTAAATGTGTAACATGTTTACATATATTTTGAGAAAAAAATTTGAGTTTAAGGCTACTCTTTTTGCTATCAGAAGAGTATGAACACAATCTGTTCAACTGTATCAAATGATCGAGACTCCTGTCGTCGTGTAATTGGGAGATATATGAATGAATAAGACAAATAATTTAAAATAAAAGAAGTTCCACATCTCTAGATCACGTGATTTGTTTATAACCTCCCAAGGTTATCCGCAAAATCAAGCATATAAGCGGAATCAAGCAAAAGGAAGCTTAATCATTTTGTCGTTACGCTTGCAAATTTATTCAGACTGTAGAGAACTAATGAAAACTCCTAATCCTTCCGTAAATTTTAGGCGTGTATGCTTGATTTGTTAATTTAATGTTTCTGGACTTCATCGTGAGGAAACTTTGCAGACAGATTGAAGAGAACGTATATACGGTAGATGTTCCAGCTGGACACTATCGAAGTTAATACAGGTCATGTGTTCTGGCAGTTTTGCAACGTATTTTTCTCTACTATTACTTAGAATACTTATATTACAGGCGGCAATTAACACTGTTTCGTGCATTCTGGCTATCTGGTCATCATATTTTACGGCACAGTGACCTAGTTTACTTATTAGTAATTACAATTATCACAAAATATACTTATTAGATTTATACTTAATACTTATTACACACGTATTATACTTATTACAATTATTATCGCTGAATTATTCAACCAGTATTTTTGCTTCTATCCTGCAACTTACTTGCCCAGTCCTCTCCAGTTCATGTCAGCCTAATGAGTATGGTGAAGTTAACTATCCTAAACAGACATCGCAGTCCCAATGGTTTCTCTCCAGCGCTGGTAAAGAACTGCGTCTCCACCCTTGCCCTAACCATCTTCATCATTTTACTACCTCGCTCCGTGGCTGTACGCTTTCTACATCCTGGAAAAATGCAAATATTTCTTCGTTTCAAAAAAATGGCTCACTACATTTCATACAAAAATATAGACCAGTCCACCTCTTGTCTATCATTTCCAAAATAAGTGATTATTTCTTTGAATGTCTCCTTGCCTGCACTGATCGTAGTATTTTCTCCCCTTCGCATCATGGTTTGGTCCTGGCAGCAATTTACCAATTGCCTACCTCATGGATGCTGGGAGTTCTATGCAAAATGATTTTCCTCGAATTCATTAAGGCTTTTCAATGAGTTACACACGCCAAAATTATAAGTAAACTAGCCGTCCTCAGTTTTCTCCTACCCGTGTTCTCAAGGATTCCCTGCTACCTCTACGATTTGCATATTTTAAGTTGGCTACTTTTTATAAGGTTTATAAGGCTTTTTCATTTTAATCATAGGCAACACCAGTAAACTCATTCTCTCTCTCTTCAGCTAGTGTTATAATTTTTGTTTAATCTAAATTCCCTTCTGCAAGTTATTTACACATAAGAATTTACGTAAATATTTTCCTTAACTTTTATGTTAAGCAGCCTATTAGTAAAAATTGTTCCAAGTAGATGTTTGTTGTTGCAGCACCAATAAATCAATCGTATGTTTTATTCAGCATTGCAAGCCATTTTTAACATTTTTGTCCGTTATTCTTATTGAAAAAGACTGAAAAGATGACGGCCGAAAATTAACGTAGAGATCATTAATGATGTTCTCAACACTGCGCTCTAAAAAAGTAAATGATTCTTTCCTTGAAAATGTACTTAAGCTTTGTTTAGTTGAAATGACAGCGGCTGTAATGCTAAACTCGCGAGATGTTCGCAGCTGTTGCTATAGGTTGTCAAATTTTACGTTCCTAATTTATAGAGTGATTCGGAGAACTGATAATATACGACCTTCACTTTTAAGACAATGTTATAAATGAGACATATCCGTAATAAGTACAGCGAAATGTATCGTGCAGCTGCTTTTGGGCTTAAGGGCAACAAATTACCGCGGGATCCCCAGCAACTGACGTACTTTTGTAATTAACTTACGCATTATATGACGAATTTTACGGTTTCATTAATTGGCTCTGTATTGGAGGGTAAAACGAAAATTGCCTCCCTCAATAATTAACGTATTTTTGGCCATTTGGAGCCATAAAAGTACAAATGCTTCTCAGAAGCGATGAACGAAAAATTTACAAACTCCTTGCCAGTTTTAAGCTACTAATTGCAGTTTTTGCGAAGTTATTTGGAGCATTTTATAGCACGAAACCAGAAAATCTGGAGGCCTCGTGGCTCGTAATCAACTGCCAGGCGCAAAGCCGAGAACTAATTCTGCGAGTAATTACTTTTTCGATACATTGCCAACAAGCATGTAAAAATTTGGAAATTCAACCAAAAACACCGTTCACCCATTCTTCGAGAGAAAATTACTGAGAATGCAGTTCCGCGCCTTCGTATCCAACGTTCCGAAAAATTGGACCCAATGTTCATTTCTTGTCTAGTTTCGAGCCAACACTTTTCAGGATGTATATGAATTTTTGTATAAAAGAATCGTAGCCTCTCGGTTTTGCATCTCTAATCCGTCAGATGGTAATAAAAACAAGAGAAATATAGTTAGATATTTCATCCTACTTTTTAAAGTCAGCGCCAGGACAAAAAATAAATTTAAAAAATCTACTTCGTTGACTGCTTGACCTTTTCTTTCGTGATTGTAATGCGTATTTATTTGGAACTGTTGGTGTGAAAAGGCAATTACAACAACCTTTTGATGTAATTACTTAATCCAAAAATAGAAATAAAAAAAGACGGAACACGAAGCACCCAGCTACCCACTTACACACGCAGCAACAATCAATGCACAAGCGCCTCAAAATGAGAGTTGGAAGCATTAAGTGACGGGGCACAGGCAACATGAGTGGGAATGGCGTTCCAGGAACGGACAATACTTCCAGTAAAGAATTGGAAGCCGAGTTTATCCTGGGAAACAGAGCCACAGCTTGGAAAGGATGACCACGAGTAAAGTTGAAATTAAAAGAGAAAAAAAAAGAGTTAACGTTAAGAAGATGATGAGTAAAATGACAAGTAAAGAACATGTCTCATTGGACACGATTTTGGATGGTATAGTAAGTTGAAGCTTAAGAAGGCGACCAGAGCAAAGCAGAGAACGAATAGCGTAAAACCATTTAGTAAGGCACCGCTGATAATTTTCAATACGGTTTAATGAGTATAGATTGTAGGGGAGACAGATTAGAGAGTAATAATAGAAAAGTGGAATCAGGAAAGTTTTGAATAAGACAGTAAAACGGGAAGGAGTGAGAAGGAAGGCAAAACCTTGAGAATGAAATGTGCCTTACGAAAAGCTTTAGAAATCACATTTTGATTGAAATTGATGAAGTTGTCAACAGTGATACCAAGGTCTGTATAACTAGCGACATGAGCAATAAGCTTACCGGAGTGCGGAGTATTATGACCAAAGTAAAGAACATGGCATTCGTCCGTGTTAAAGAGAAAGAAATTTGGCAGTTGACCAATCGCCGACACGTTGAAGCAACTGGCAGGAAATTGTCAGAGACAGACGGTAATCCAGAAAATAATAATATTAAAAAGGAGAGGGGCAAGAACGGAGCTTTGAGGAACACTTGAAGTCATTGAAGCCAAGGAGCATAAGAAACGCGAAGAATGACACCCTCGTCTAGATTGTAGATAAGAGAGGGGGGATTGGGGTTTTATGACGCGTCAACAGCTAAGACATTAACGCTAACCTAACACAGTGCGGTGGCTCGAGATGTCACTGCAACACACATTACAGAGATGTTATCCATACTCCAAATCTTTATCGAAAATCTGTGCCTCCTGCAAGAATTAAAAAAACCCGTTCAGGAGGACAGAATCATCGCCCAATTGACACGCTATGTTTCGCGGAAGGTGGTAATGGTAACGAATACCATCAAGATGGTGACTCTCAATAAGCCTTTAGTCAAGATATGATGCCAAGAGTGAAACCGAGAGTTAATTTAGAAAGTTTCTTAAAATGTGAAACAGAGTCAAAAGCTTTGTTAAAGTCAAAGTGTACAAGGTTTTGAATTCAGATTTTAATAATATTTGATCCATATTTTAAATTCAGCATCTGCACTTTCTTCAAAGTTGAAAAACAGACAGGAAAGAGCACAAGTCATACAATAAAAACACAACGTCTTTATTATATTCAGAACCGTTATCAAGTTTACAAAATATATGATTTTTTCTTTAAATGTATAAACAAACACTCTCTGGTAACGATGCTGCCCATCTTCTTCTGTAAAAACAGGCGAGGACAATACAAACCGAGAATGAACAAAACTGGCAACAAATTTGCGAAGTACGAAAAATTGTATCCTTTTCGATCCGGAGACAAATTTATTTTGCGTTGGTAGAATCACGATCTGGGTTGGAACTTATAACATTAACTTGAGACCATTAATTACTCTATAAAAAAGGATATTGTAGGTATGGGCTCCCATAAACATATACGTCGCCCACTGGGCCCCTCTATTGAAAGCTAATAACGCCTAATCCCTTAGGCAACTGTACGTTAAGAAAATCATGGTTGTGTATTAAAAAACTGTTTAACACACAGCTGTAGCTCATTTTAACACTAGATATTATAGTCAGCTTCACTTTTGTTGCCAGAAGCTAGGCGGAAATTCTACATAAATGTTTTCTTTATCAGGCGCCAAAGATTTATAATGCTCTACCACATCACTTTAAAACCATCTGGTCAGCTCATTGTTTCAAGTCGAGGGAAGTACACGAATGAATTGTTGGTTTTGCTGACCTCGACATTTTGTTTATTGTTAATGTATAGTATCATTCTTGTTCATATTTTGTATATGTTGAAGTTATGACTTACTAGCATCGTACCCGGCTTCGCCCGGGGATTTGTTTGACCCGTGGTTGTTTCCCAGTATTTGCTCGGTGCTGCCTGATCGTTCACTGCAACAATCGATTTTTGTTTGTGTAACACTCCCCCTTTCCGCCAATCCTCTCCCTCCCCCCCTCTCCCCTCCTCCTTTTATCCCGTCCTCTCCCTCTCCTCTTGGTTTCCTTCCCTTTCTTCTCTTTGCTATACGTAGTTGAACACGTACCCGGCTCCCGTGCTTGTTTGTTTGTTCTCTTCTAGGTTCAGTTAATGCGTAATCGTATGCTTAATGGTAACAGCTCACTTTGCCCCCACCCCCGCTCCCAGTCTTTCGCTGTGGCTTAAGCGATGCGTAGTTCAAATTATAGTTTCGTTGCGTTCGTGTGAACTCTAATCAGTTTTTATTCGTGTACCTTCAGGGCTATGAGTATGGGGATACGAGCTCTAATGTTCCTTTTCTAAACGGCGAAGCTGTTTTTTGCTCAGTTAATAATGTAAGAAGGTGTGTAAAATTATATACATGACTTACTTTTTTTTGTGTGTGTTTTCATTTGATTTACATTCCTTTTACTTCAAGCAGAATTTGTTGCTACCTATTGGCATCTTAATTATTGTTGTTTAAAAGGACATTCCTCCAAGCGCCATTTGTCTCGATCCTTCACATCAAGTATAGCCCCAAAGGTCTATTTCCTTACCGTTAGTCAATCCCTTGGTAAAAATCCGTTTTAAAATGTGGCATCTAGGAGATTTTTTATTGAATAATAATTAACTATACTTACTGCATCCCGCAGTATATGATGCTTTGCGCGCTTACAATAAAAATGACGTTTCATCTCTGTGTGTGCATGTACTAATTTTCTAACAATTACCATGAGATTGTTAAAATTAATTATTCCAATAGATCGCCGAAGCAAAATTGTGACACTAGCCTAGAATATTATAAATTGTGATGTTAAAATACGAGAATCATTCTGGTTTGTGACGACACAATCTTTAACTTGATGTTGTTACGTGTACTATTCCCAAAGCCAACCGAGACAGCAGCTACGTTCCACGCTGCGAGGAACGCAGCTACCACCCCAGCCGACATTGGCACTAGTAAATGTTGATCTACGCGTGTGTGTTATAACTTATAAGATAGGCGGAATGTTATAATGCAGGCCAGGTGTCCCTTTAATGGTTCGTTGTTGCACTCGAGTTTACTCTGTGACACAGATTTTCACTTTTGTAATTTCGTTGCCATTGTATCCTGTGAAATACTTTGGAGTGTAATAAACGTTTCTGTCTATCTATCCATCTATGTAAGTGTGGTTTTAGATACGGAAGGAAAACAAATCTAATATTTTTGTTTAAACTAAGTACACGGCTTCGAGCCTAACCAGCCCAAGTCAAACTCATCTGTAGCCTTTGTGTTTCTTTTAATATCCCACCAAGTCCTTCGTTGCCAGGATTTTGACCACTTATCAGTTGTTATTATCCTTGGCAGTTTTGACCAATGACGATGGGAGGTACAGTTTTACCCTGAAAACGTCTGTTTGAGTTTTAAAAGAGAAAATGTTATACTAGTAAATGAAATTAAAATAATTTTGATTTACATCGAAACGTTTTGTGTTTGCAGCATGATTGTGTGTGCTCTTTTCTGGTTGTTTTACAGCACATTTATTGCAAGTGCTGCATTTTATTAAAGTTATTGTGCAAGTGCTTTGTACGGTGTGAGATTATCGCATGGAAATAGAGTGTGTGCAACGTTTATACATCTGTTATGGCTGTGATAAATAAATATTATACCCTACACAGTTGTTGACTTTTGTCCGTGTTTCGTTTAAATGCATTTTCACTGGCTTGCTTCAGTGTATCTGGGCCAAGAAACCATAACACGTGCATTAGGTCATTCAATAAGCCTTATAGACTCTGGGTATGATTAGTGAACCCCAATGACGCCAGTCTTACTTATAGCTGACCAACGCTGCTTTTCGTTCGCTTCGCTCACTCAATCAGCGCGTCCTTTTCAGTCCTTCCCTTTAACGGTACTTGTACACCGAGAGTTTGGTGCGGAAAATTTGTGTACACTATCACTAAGAAAACCAAAAGTGCTACATTTTATTAAAGTTATTTAAGCAAAGACGGGAAGTTCCAGTTAAAAGAAGTACGTTAATGTACTTTAAATATTCTTTGAAGAAAGTGGAGTGTTTTTTGCTTCCTGTATTTGTCCAGCCTTAACATAAACGATGAAGAAACGGAGGTCTTTGCTTAGCAATCAAGTTAGGTAAGTGTTTGGTTTGCTTTTGTCTTCCTACAACTCTTACGAAAAACAGTAGCAAAAAGTTTCAATCAGAGTTTGCCAACGATTAATCATTTTAATTAACTTTGCACAGCACGAGCTGGTGATGAAGTGCTGAGCTTAGAACAACCAAGCTGATGATGTCTTGCGGGTTAAAAATAAGTAAGAAAACAATCACTAACAACATTCGTTAAAATTGTAATTGCTAAATTACAAACCTTTACAGTCAGTACTGAGTGTCGCCAGGAGATTTTAGACACATGAAATATCAGAACGATCCCAATAGGCTAAACCAGAAAAAAACACTTAGGAGCCAGAAATGGCATGGATAGATAATTGCAAGTAAGCACATTTACTTGACCCCCTAAAGCTCATGGAGCTCCTTTGGTGCGTGGAGTGTTGGGCACTATTAAGATCTGTGCCAGAACGTGATGCATTACAGTGCCCAATTTGCCAGTTTTGTACTAAAAAATGCATCAAACCGATACAGAATGTTTAAAACGCCTGATTTTCATACGACGATAGCTCAGTTGGTAAATTCGTTGATTTTTTTTATAAGTTGGCTTGGGTGCTGCATCGAGTCTAGGCAATGGTTGAATTCTTATAACGGCTACCAATTAAAGTGACTAGCAAGCTCTTGATTTGATCAAACAGTACATTGAATCAATAAGTACACTGAATTAATAAGTACGTTGAATCATTGAGTACATTGAATCAGTAAGTACGTTAAATCAATAAGTACACTGTATCAATAAGTACATTGAATCAATAAGTGCGTTGAATCAATAAGAGCAATGCATCAATAAGTACATTGAATCAATAAGTACGTTGAATCAATAAATACACTGAATCAGGGTTGTTCACTCCTTATCATTCATGTATACTTATCTTTTACATTGAGTGGGTTATAAACACAAATAAGCTCGTTTTCTGAATTACCTAAATGGTTGAGTGTCCACAATAGGGAATGTGGTCGAAACAAACCAATCAATTTCGTGTAAACTCATAACTACCTTAATAGGTGCATTTAGTAGCTTGGGTGACTAAACCATGGCAAGGTTTTGATAAAAGCCGTCATTTTTGGACCAAAATGGGCACTCGGATTTAAAACCCATGTTACTAAACAAGTTACCACACAAAATAACCAGAACAACAATACATAGACGTGAAGACTCATAAGGCTGACGAATGGGTTGAATTTTTCTATCAATTGTCTGACGTATTAGTTGAATTTTTCTAGCGATGGTCTTCAACCATTCAAGTCTTTTATTGATTAAACGTTGATTTCTATCAATTTTCCTAAATATTTGAAAATACATCTGAATAACTACATATTTGAGAGTTGAATAAGCAAACTTAAATTCACAAATAAAGCACAGAATCGGCGAGAAAAGTTTGAAATTACTTTAAGAATGGATCCATACGTTATCGTAGATACAGACAGAGATATAGGCAGACACCAGCACAGGATGGCGTAGCTCTGCTTCGCACACTAAAACTCAAAGACGTGAATGTATGAAAGCGTCGTTGGAAAGGTTCTTGCTGAAACCCCGACTCCTCACCTACTGGTGCCTGTAAAGATTTTGACA
Source organism: Lithobius niger (assembly GCA_023313725.1). Taxonomy (NCBI): domain Eukaryota; kingdom Metazoa; phylum Arthropoda; class Chilopoda; order Lithobiomorpha; family Lithobiidae; genus Lithobius; species Lithobius niger. The sequence continues at coordinate 13,113 of JAHWFP010103951.1, read as the reverse complement.
TTCTATTAACATGTAGGGGGGGGGGGGAGATGAGGCTTAATGGCGCGTCGACAGCGACATGTAGGTATGAACAGATGCGGCCAAGAACAATTTTCTGGTAAAGCTAGTCTTGTTAAGTCATTCAAAATAGTGATATAATAAAAATGGCTGCCACCAATATTTCTGTGTCAGACGTGTTCCTTTAATTTCAACGGACACCCAGCAAGGTTTCGGACCCGGTTTCGGAGGAGGAAGTCGGTTGAAACCATTATTCTTCTGAAATCACTAGTTTCTGATGGTGAAAACTTGTCGGGCTCTTTCAACCTCCTGGGTTTTGGTCAAGATTTATTAATTAATTTTTTTAAATTGAGTTAGTTTATTTCATTTTGCATCAATTGTCTAACATTTAATTTGCTATTAATTGCAGGAGGTCACTGTTAGTTATATTTTGTTTTTACAAATACTAAACTCCAGTCGTAGCATCTAAGGACGGCAGTGAAGACCAATGCAGCTATTTGTAGGAAACAAAAATTGACGTGTCATCATCGTTCGGTTTATTTTGTCACACATTTGTTGCTGTAGCTCCCATATGCTACTACGTGAGTTTGTTTACTTGTCTTCTTAGCTGCAGCTTGATTTTCTTTGTTTGTATTTTGTTTTGTTTTGGTTGCATTGTAGCTTTGTTGTCTTTGACTGTTTATTTATTATCTACAATCTTTGTCCTCAAGAATGAACTATTAAAAGAAAAAAGCAACAGAATCTATTAGTAAAAACAGAAAGCCTAAATGTTCGACAAAAAAAAAACAATAAAAATGGTACGTTTCTAGACAAATGCATCTCGTTATCAAGCAATAAAAAAATTGACATTATTCAAATGGATCAAGTCGAAAACACGTTAGAACACTGTTAAAACTGCAACATGCCACTCTGAAAACAACAATCAAGCAATCAGAATTTATCAAAACTAAGTAGAGTTGGTAGCGAGCGGGTTTGTTTGGTTGCTTGAATAAATGCCTTGACTGCTTCTTTTACTGGTGCCTAAGAAAAAAGTAAACTAAGGTTGTTGGATCTGGCTCCCAAGTGATCTTAGCCACCATGTTGGCTATCCTGTATGACTGGATTTTGCAACATTAGTTCACACATATATGAATGCTACAAACGCATTCATTTTCATGTTTTTTTTCCTCGTATGAGACGGGTTTGCTACATTCACTCAAACGTATGTAAATGTTCCGAAGCTATTTTGCGTGGGATGCACGAAAATATTAGAGAGTGCGGCCTTTTAAAATCGGAACCCAGCGCACCTCCATAGTAATGTTTGCACATCAGAGATATGCTATAATTAAAAATGCATTTCCTTCTTCTAACAGACAAACCTTAGTTTGGGCACTCAAGGTCTTGATCGGCCTCTGCCTGAATACGCAATGCACAAGCCCTGTTTGGTCCCCTTACCATTTAGACGATGTTGATGCAGTGGAATCTGTTCACTGATGCTTTACTATAACAAAACCGCTTCTCAACAAATCTTTTGAAAGGCTACGTATTAGTGGTCTTGAGTTAACTTTTACAGCTGCAAAAAATGTATATATAGTGTATATATATAAATAACTAATTCATTACATATTTTATCGCAGAATATGTATTCATCTAGATATTTGCGTTGAGAGGGTTAGGTAGAATGCAAATAACTTTCCTAATTTGTTTAGAAGAACGTACAGACGAGGAAGCATCTGTGTTCAGGTTTGTTTCCATCTTAAGACAAAATCTACATACAATGCTTGCACTGAAGGATTCTGCTTCCCCCATTTGCATGTAAACATTGTAATGTGTACATATTTACGCATGTATTCACTTGTATCAAACGAGATTCTTTGCAGGCCGAGCAATATACTCGGAATTTGTTTGTTTCTTGGAAGAGATCTACAAACAATACACGCGTCAAAGGAGTCTGTCTCCACTTCGTATGTGTACAGGATTTGTACAGTTTGCATGCATTAAACAATTTTTTGTACAGACCGAGCAACATAATTGTAGCACGTTTGTTTCCATCCAGACAACGCATGCAGCAAATGATTCTGCCCCAAACCTGTGCACGTGTACAGGATTCTGTGCTCAGATATCACGTGATTTCCTGCACATCGAGAAATATAGTCCAAGAACGTATGATTCCACGAAGAAATATACAGACCATGCATACATCAAAATATTCTTTCTCCAGATATGTTTTGCGTATGATTCTTTGCAGACTTCGCATACATAAAACCATCTTTTCTGCGGACCAAGCAATACAGTCGTAGCCAAACGTTTACTTCTAGGAAAAACTCTACGGACTGTTGATGTGTCGAAGGACGCATGAACTGAACGATCATCTGATTTTAATGTACTTTATTCTTGTAAATGCCTACCATGATATTGTAGGCGAAAATTCAAACCAATTTAACTTACAATTCTCATGCAATTTGTGCCAGGGAGTGTCATTCCAGCTTATTGTTGGTCCTACACGTTTGTTTTTAGTAAAAAAATCTACAGACAACGCATGTAGCAAATGATTCCGTCTCCAGACTGTGCACGTGCAGCCTACTTGAATCTGTGCACAGAATTGACTTGTACCAAACGATTTACTCTCTGTACACTGTTAAAATTTTAAGTTATTTTACTGTTCAGTCAGCAGTCAGATTCGACGGTCGGTCGTGGACCGTTTTTGAAGCATGATTTTCTATAAACCAAGCTTCTATAGGGTACTAGCTGGAGAAATGGCATGCGACAAATCCTTATCATCGATTCACGCAATCCCCTATCTTGTATTTACTCAACGCATGCGCAGACTTCGGCTGCTCTCCATGGCAACGGACGCAAACAGGCTAACGTCATAATGGACGCGGTGGACTGGATGTTTCAAGCGTTTGTGATAAGAGTCCCAGCAGTAAAAAATAGCCAAGACTTGACGGTAAAATTATCAACCGAAATCCTTTCTTCAAATGGTCTAGTCCAGGTGCCAAGATCCAAGTGCCTCGGCAGTCTCGGCGACGTTCCGACTTGCTAACGAATGGACCACGTGACCGTGGTTCCTCGCGTCCACTACCGTGGTTCCCCACGTCCGGACTTACGCATCCTGCAGGACGTTATCCTCACTCAACGAACGTGGACGAACGTTGTGCTAAATAGTGGTGGAATGGTATTCACGTTTCGTTATAAACATTTATTTTGTGCTTTGATGTTGAAGCACTTAATTTGTGTGAATCTAGCATGAACAACATTGATTTAAATCGTGCCCCATTTAACATTTATTTTATTAGTGGTCAATGTAGGTTTGGATAAATAAATATTTGGTTCCGTTTCGAGTACATTCGTCAATTAGTGTCAGTAGCTGCCGTCCAACCGGCCCGCCACCGCCAATAATTGTTTTTAATTACCATTTACTTCTGCCATTTATTTAATTACTCTTCCTCCCGACACACCAAAAAACCGTACACCCTTTTGTTTTCGGGGGTCCCCTACCACTGCAGTGCATTGCACAATATAGCCTTTGCCTGCATATTTTTAGCACACTACAAGCCATTACACATACCATACAAAACTAAGCTTCACAGATCACAGTTGTGTTCTTGTTATTTTTACATCGCATTTCCCTGTGATCTCAGCTAAGAATGTCCTGATGGTAGGATTTAGCACAAATAACTGCAGGCAACAAATTACCATTTTTTTATAATGGTAATTTATGGTTTTATTTTTTTTTCAGTGTAGAAACCAAGAATCGTAGTCCTAGTCGTCTATTTCTAGACGCTATGAATGCTAAGGTCTTTTCGAGTCAAGCTCGCAACGGAGTCTTGGTTTTTTTTCCCGCACGACACTTTACGCTTACAACATAATCCTCAGCCTCGCAGCTTTATTAGTCTGTTTACATCTATCCCACTTGTTTATTTATTTAGGGACGATCAACATTCCACCCTCTAACGCCAGGCCCAAATTTCAGTGGCTTAGCCTTAAATGCTGGGTAGGGGAGGGTAGAGGCGAAGAGGTCTTCTATGTTTGCATTTTACTGCTAATTATGTTTCCAACAATTTTCACGCCTTCTGCAATGGGCTTCCGTATCGTGACGTCATAGCATGAATTCGTGCCATAACTGCCAGTTTTTAGTGGTCAATAAATTCTTTGCAATGAATGGTAACCAACTGCCCCCGCCTCCGTTAATTCTTGTGCTGCCGGCAACCCCATCTCGACTCATGCAATGGATGGTCTGTTAGTTATCGACTTGCCATTTATTACCCCATAAAACTTGTGGTATGCGGCTGGTCGGGGCGGTAGCGTGACGTCATTACGCGGACTCGTGCTCCAACCGTTAAGACACTCGAGTTGAATACGTCGTTTGGTTTTCTAGGCGAAGGGAGAAGAGAGTCAGACAAATTATAATTGTTAATATGGTTTCGCCGCGAGTCTTTATATTATCAGAATACGAAATAACTTGGTTGATTGCAGTGCCGGTTTATGCAAGAAGTACTTTTTCGTGATGATTCTTGCATCTTCACGGCATTGTAGATATATCGTGCGCCACCATTTCACGTACAAGAGTTCAGTTTAACGACGACCGCAACACGTAGCGGTCAAATAACTACAAGCACTCAAGTTGAGCGCTTGTTGCAAACCAGGGAAAGCAAACCGCGGTATAATCAGGGATTCGAAAGAGACGAAAGAGGCACTTGGCACATGACAATAAAATGGACACTAACTATACTTGTATTTCTGAAGGTTAGCCGAAATCATATCATTCGAAGAGTAAAACTTAAAAGCATAGGCCAAAACATGGTTGAAACATCTACAATAAAAAGCACTATACATTACGATTAAAAACAGCACCTTATGTCACTTCAAAGCAATAAAAAGTTGGCTCCATTTTTCAAGGTGAGACATGAAAAAAAAAATGATGGGAAAGCTCTGCACACCATTCTGGAAATTAAGAAATTGGTGGAAAGGAAGACGTAAAGGAAGAAACACAACCTCTACATTTCCAAGATGGCAGCGCGGTGTATAGAGCTTTCCCTGAGTGGTTTATTTCATGTCCTACTTTGGAAAATGAAGCCTAATTTTTGCTGCTTTGTATGGTGCTGTTTCTGCTCGTCTAATTCGTAGTGCTTTTAAGTGTACACTCGACCTTGAACGCATTCTTTATACCAATAAAACATGGTGGGGTCTGAAGAGTACACACGTATTATTATTAGTCTGTCGGCAACTAAGTATTTACTAGCGAGATGCAACTCCTTTATTATGGACTCATAATATGTGAGATGAGGTGATTGGGATTCCGGCCACAGAACTCCGAATCACTCCTCACACACCCCCCTCTCCCGCGTTGGCGTTAATAAAGTCTTCCAGAACTTGCTGTGAAAGCCAATGGTGGTGACCATAACATCATAAGACAGATAAAATATTGTTGCCCTTATTAATGGAGAAGATAAACACAATGCAAAAGTTCAATTTATTATGATAGTTTTGTTCTTCCAAGGCTTAGTCGAGGCGTAAGCCGAGGTCTTAAGATACGAGGAAGAATAAAACTATCACAATAAAGGGACCATTCTTGTAAAAGTATGCCAATAACTAATTTATCACCATAATGTTTTCGTTTGTGGATGAATTCGTGTTGTTTCATGTTATTTTTCTTGGTATCATCCATATTTTTATCCCTGGTGTTGGACGCTACACTGTTATTACAACAATGGCGTCGCAGAAAATGAGCTCATGACCACGAAACCACGCTCGCACCGTTTGTCTTGGTCTTGTCATTTCTTCGCGTACTCAATATGGGGCCTGACTTGGGGAGTTTCAAAATTGTTCGAATTCCATAATAATCGTACTATCATGACACACAGGGGCTCGACACAAAATGCGAGTTGTGACAGCCCCTTCCCCCCCCCCCCCAAAAAAAAAAAACAACGCCACAAACAATGTGTTAGTATTGTGGGTTGTTGTGATGTTTTTTCTTAAGGGGGCCCCCGCTACTCTTAAGAGTGGTAGCGCTACTCTTATTTTGTGCTGAGCCCCTGTGTAATGCTGTGGATAATACCACAGGTAAAGTGGACTTTAATTTAATAATTTAAACAAGTGGATATTTTGTTGTTGTTTTCTTGTTTAAGCTAGATGCCAGCTCTCTGTACCCCGCAAAATCGCTGTATGCTATTATTTGTGAATTAACTGAATACTTGAGTGAAAATTATAGGAACGCTGACGGGATTGCATAGGGACTCCACAAAAGTATACCAATAAGTTATTTATTCTGACGCTTACAACAACGCTTTATCCGATTTATTGCTTTGTTTCATGACAATGAAAACGAAAAAAGTATGGTAAAAAAAAGAGAAAAACTAAATCATATACTATAAAAAAAATGGTTGTATGCCCACTACACTTTGACTAAGGTTAGCACTAATGACCAAGCTGTCGACGCGTCGTTAAGCCTCAAGTCCTCCCTAAGGGCTCGAACGCGCTAGGCGACCTGGCCACGCAGCCAGGTTGTTGCAGCCAATGACAATTATTAGTGAGTGGTTTTACATAAACGGTAAGCATTCTCATTGGCTGCAGCTAGTGCGTTCGAGCGATAAAGGTTTAGGACGCATGTACACCCTGATTCCTTAAAGTGCCTTGAAGCGCTTGCTATAGCTTGTTCCACATTATGTTTTCAGAAAACTGACTGGATGACGACTCGTTTCCTTGCACTAAGAGTGCAAAACACGTCGATATCAAACTTGTAGATTGTTCACAGTTACTGTAAGAGTTTACGAATGGGATGTTTACGGATTTTTTGCACTCGTAGTAGAAGAAAACAGGGCATCATACAGTCAGTTTTCTGAAAGCATAATGTGGAACAAAGTATAGAGCGTGAGTTGTGATCTCTTTCTTAGTTCGAGTACCGGTAAGGTTATCTCAGTGAAGGCTTACCGATCGTTTTTTTTTTTTGTGGGATTTCGTTCTTCTATACTGCTTTTCCATTGCTCCTGTACAATTTACAGCACTTTGTGTACATTTGTTCACTTGGCTTACTGCACTGGTATGCGGTACAGGTGTTAGGTTAACCCCTGCCGTATATGTTTGCTGGCAAATTCGTTTACACAAGCAGGGAAATCAGATGCGTTTACTCGAATTTGTTGCTAACCTAAAGCAACGGTTGAATTAAATTCCCTTAATGTTGGCGAACTTCACGGTTGATTTAATAGGAAAGGCAATCGACGAAACTCCTCTTCGCCATAAATATTGAGATTACCATGACTAGTGTGGCTACGAATCGTCCGCTTTCATTCTGCTCTCATTCGACTTTAGGCCTATCAGCGATAGCATATTGGCGCGATCATGGTGAAATGCGATCAACGTAATTAGATTTTGCGAAGGCTCAATGTGAATTTCCAGTTGAAATATTGGCATGTTGCCATTTATTTAATTAATGAGAACCTCCGTCCTGAGGCTAAGGGAAGTTTCGTAAAGTTGTGATTTTGACGAGAATAATGAAATTTATTTTCAAGCGGGATCACAACAAGACCACGACGGAGGTAATTAATGTCGTCTTTCAGGAATCGTGTGGGCGAGCATGAAATAAAGTGTGCATAAGAGATATGTTACTGACGTGTCTTTCGTGCAGATTAATTTACCACATACGGAAAGAAATAAGGTGTTAAATGGCGATAAATATTGTGAAGTCACAATTGTGTTTGAAGTCGTGATACCAAAGGCCAAGTACTTTTGCTAAGTTAATCTCCTGGAAAAGAGGTCTATAAATATAAATACAAAATATAAAAATAAATAAATATAAATAAAGTAAGTGAAAAAAAAAAAAATAAAAATAATAAGTAAAATAAATGCAAAAAATAAAAAAAATAAATATAATTTTTAATAAACCCGCGTATAATAAAACGAATAATCTGAAAATTGTTTTCTGCACAATCTTTAAGTATTTATAGTGTTCACGGCCTATCTTGAGTTCGCCTCAGAACGTCACACATAATCAATTGTATGTTTTTGGTAGCAGAGTGCCTTGTTGATATCCACGATGGTTACAAAAACAATGGCGGCCGTCGATTAAATCCGCTCCCTCCAGGAAGACGTAGCCGCTCATAAAATACCTACAGGACTCAAGATAGGCCGCGTACACAATAATTTAACGTTTGAAAGTCGATGGGATTAATTCGGGAAAAAACTTTGCGTGTGGCAGCATGACTTCAAACGGGAAAAAACTCTTGGCAAAAATTCGTCACAAGTTTTGTTTTGGGAGGTACACAACTGTTTTGCATAGTGTTTGCCAGTGATAAGGTCCAAATAGTTTTTACTTAGAAATTACATGATTAAATATACAGTAAACGAAGGAATTCTGCATCCTGTAAGTTATATCTTATTTTTCGAGTGGATATCGACCGAGATGGTATTATTAGCTAGACAAAAAAACTGCTTCGCCGTTTAGAAAAAAATGCGTTAGAGCTCGTATCCCCATGGAATGCGTACCTGGGAAGGAACACAGATAAAAAGAGATTGAAGTTCACTTGAGCGAAACGAACTATAATTAGAACTCTAACTACTGGAACAATGATGTTTTTACTACTTGCTAATGTCAGAAAATGAACGCTATTTGTGTTTTAAATGTGTCATATTGGTGAGGGCATGAATTAAGTTGTATGTGTGCGGATGTGTGTGTGTGTGTGTGTTGTTTTAATTCTATTTCGTGTGCAGTTGTTTATATGTTTGTATTTTTAATTTGTCAGATTGAGAAGCATTTATAGACGTTGGTTCTGTGTGTGTTTGTGTGTTTACGATTTAGTTCTATTTCATGTAAGTCTTTATGCGTATTTTGTGTGTATATTTTTGCCAACAGTTTTATTTGTTCGATTAGTGATTTGTTTGATTAGTGATCAGTAATTATAATCTTGCTCCCTGGAATTGGAGTTCAAATTATAGTTCGTTTCATTCCAGTGAACTCTAATTTATTTTTTATTTGTGTATCTTCAGAACTCTAAAGGCCATGTGGATTATAGCACTAATGTAGTTTTTCTAAAATGCGAAGCCGTTTTTCGTTTAGTTAATTTGTTGTTTTTCGTTCGATTCTTTTTTGTTGGCAAGTTCTTAACGATAAAGAAACAATAGCTAAAGCCCATCTTATGCATGGGTGGTATTGGATGCACCGTTGGCAACATTGGTACAGTCTGGATAACCGTGTGCATGTCCATACTCCGTTCAATTTTGTTTGATTAAAAAAGGACGCATTAGAAATTCTTGTAATCTCCTCAAGGAAAGCGCTGTAGTCGTCTTGCTTATGTTACGATATCTGTAGTGTAATTTTTGTTTGTTTGTTGCAGTTAGGGTAAAGGTTAAACCCTCCAACAATGAATTTTTTTTATCGATAGTTTAGATACTGGAATTAATGTTAACAGGCATCCGACGTCAATGGGTGTCAGTGTTTAAACCGTACGAATTTTTAAACTACCTGATTTAAGCAGATGATGGCACAAGCTATGGAGAAAATCCCGTTTGAACCACCACGCGTCGTGACGTCATTACTTTTACGGCGCCTTCTACCTGTCTGTGTGACCTGCGCGTGCGCCAGAAACAAGACGGCATCACCTGGGACTCTCGTAGTGCGGGCATTTCTGGCATCTACACCACGACAGGTCATCGCTGGCGGAATCCCATGGGGCTTCTGGCTTCTTTGGTATTTTCTTAGCGATCTCGCATCTTTTTGCCTTCCGTTTACCACTTGCAACATGTTCAAACTGATAAGGCTGCAACGAATTGACAGCGACAGCGTTGTTGGTAGCCATGTTTGTTTACAAGCAGAGAGTGGTCGCGAGCGCTACACGATAGGAAGGATGCGCTCCTCGCTTCCGTTATGGTTTTGACATCACGCTGCTTCACGAAACCTCCATAGTCGCGAGCTCTCGTGGTGCTACGTTTGGTTGGGTGTCTTAAAAAACGCACTTATTTTAATTTATTACGACGTAAGTAAGAAGGCAAGCGACATTTTATAAGTTTTGAAGGGGTTTTTAGGGTCTTAGCTATCATTAAAAAAAATGGAAAAGTGAGGGTTTAGTATTCCTTTAAACCCACAACCAAAACTGGTATAAGAAAAGCCAGCAAGTTTCCAAAAAGGTCTGCCTTTGAAAGTAGTTTTTAAAGGTTCCCAAAGGTTCCCTTCGTCGTTACAGGAACCGACAATTTCATCATCGTGGCTATAGATTTCAGCTTGTTCTGATGTTCATCGCGGATTTGCTTTTTCCATTCAAAATGAATGGGTATTCTTTCATAATATTTTTTGAGTTGTCAGTGTAACTGGGAAGCCATGACCATCATTTGAAGATTTACTTTAAATTAAGCTGCTAGTGCAGCTCAACTGCATACCTTATGCTTCTTCGAATCAGTTGGGACTGCAAGTTAAAAGGCTGGCAAGAACGCGGATTACCTACGTTACACAAACGTACTTTATACAATATGTCGAATTTTGAAGATAAATCATGAGCGATTTACTGATACTGCTCTCAAAGCTACATATTAATAAGAGCTATTCATTATGTAATTATTATATAACCTCCTGAGACCCGAATGAATTTTTTTTTTTAAAGTACCATTGTGTCGGCCGTGGGATTCGAACCACCATTCACCTGGTTTGGAGACGAGGACGCTGACGACTGGGCTGGGCTTGCTCGCTTTACTCGGGGTCCCCGGAGACCCCTCATAAAGCTTGCGTTGCGCGTTGGGACTTAGTTTTTGGCCATCCCGCACTGTCCCTTGTAAGGGACACATAAGCCATACACATAAGCCATAGACGGGTCTCAGGAGGTTAATAACATTAATAGGTTATTTGCAATCGATTCGTATGCAATGTGGTTATTTATAATTAGACTATTCATGCTGAAATTGAAATAATTAGCTATACTGAAAAGTTTATTTTGTATTACTAGCTTATATTAGAAGTTCATTGTTTGAAATTAGGCTATTTAAAGCTTATGTGAATTTATACAGAGTACTCAGCGTATTTACAGTGTTATTTATGAATTTAATAATTAAGCATGGAATTAGTTGTAACTAAAATTGTTTAACAGTTTGTTTAATGCTTACATTAGATTTACATAAATCAAGAAATTAACTTGCTTTCTTAAGGCGTATAGGCTTATTGAATACCATTTTGATCATTACTGTGTTTATTTAGGTATTTCCCACTATTTAGTGTTGAAATTAAATACGTTAATCATGTCTGCAAATCGCTTCGAAGCTTTTGATATTGAAACTGACACATGACGAATTTATACGAATACCTAAAAATGTATTTTGTTGCAAACGATATACCTGTAGCTAAGCAAATGCCAACGCTATTGTCTAGCGAGGGAAAATTATACATACAATAATACGTAGCTAGTGTTCGCCTGTAGCTCCTAGCAGTAAGTCACTGAATGAAATTACTGCACTTGTAAGAGAAAGTATTGACCCAGTTTCGTAGGAATAACCTAGATGTCGACGCGCAATTAAGCCTCAATCCCCCCCCGTATGAATAAGGCAGAACGGTTTCGTTTTCACAAACGAGACCAACAACCAGGTAAAAGTACAGCCGCTTATATTAGCGATTATTAGCGCCTAGTGGGTTGGGATATACGCGGGTGAAATTCAAAAGGAGTTATTACAGGTCGGTTGCCACCAAATTAGCATTGCAGCATTTAGGCCTATCGAGTTCTCTCGCAGAAAGCAAAGGAATGCACAAAGCAAAACTTTTAAACCTAACAAACAAGCCACGTGACTCCTTAAATATGGAGTCAAAATTAGGTGTGCCCTCGTGTACCTGGAAACAAGCTATAAAGCAGAACGATATTAGTGTCACTAGATGGCGCCACAGAAAAATATAAAGAAGTTCCCCTCGCACCATCTAGTGACACTAATATCGTTAAGCTTTATAACTTGTTTCCAGGTGCACGAGGGCGTACCAAATTTTTACTCAATAATTATGGAGTTTAAAAGTTTTGCTTTGTGTATTCCTTTGCTTCCTGCGAGAGAGAACTCGATAGGCCTTGCTGATGAAATGCTACCCGGCCTTTAAGTAAAATTAATCTAACTTTAGAAAAGGCTTGCTCTCTAGCTTTAGCAGCTGAAGCTGTAGCTAAATACACAGCAGGAAACAAGGTAAGTATAAAGTTCCAGTTTTAACGGTCTACCAAAATTGTAAAATTAAGGGCACCGCCTGTGAAATTTGTGGCTCCTCTAGGCATTTACGTGCTGTTAACCGTTCTATTAAACTTACGAAGCAAAGTATTAAGTCCCCAGATGGTGCTTATAAAAGTAATTCGGGTAATAAACATAAAACAATATCCAGAGCCACGAAACATCCCCCAAGGCTCCACCCCCCCCCCCTAGCGCTCTCCTGTTCCCCCACCCTGAATCTTGACTATCAAATTATTGCAGATCAAGCTAAAAGCTTCAATTTTGGCATGCAAGTCGTTCTTAGCAACACACATTGAATAAGCCATGGAACCCCCGTGAAATATCCACAAACGCTCTCCCCAGCACCTCTCTGTTCCCCCTCCCTGATTATTAAGGAAAATTGGAAATTAGCCAACAGCGAAAATCATACACAAGAAATAACGCACATCCCCCTCCCTAAGACGTAACCGACAAATTATTGCAGGACTAGCTAAAAGCATGAAATTTGGTACATAAGTCATTCAGAGCAGTACAAATCGAACTAGCTTGGAATCCCCTCTAGATACTCTGCAAGGCCACCTAACGCTTCCCTCTTCTCCCTGTGCCCTCTACCTGAGGGCTGGTCAACATATTCTTGCATATTAGAGCAGCACTAAGCTATTCTTAGGATTACAAGTCGAATTAGCTATGGAACTCCCATGAAACCAGCCCCCCCCCCCCACCCAGGTCCCTCAGCATCCCTCTATGCCTGTTCCTTGAGGTTGATATATACCCGACAAATTCTTGCTGATCGCACTAAAAGCGTGCATTGTGGTATACACAAGTCATTCTTTGCAGCAGAAATCGACCCAGCCATGGAGCCCCACGAAATACCACCAAAGCCTCCCCCAATATCCCCCTCCCCCCGTCCACTCCCACGAAGCATCAATGATCAACAAATCTGAAAGTATGCATTGCAGCACTAGAAATCGAACTACA
>JAHWFP010103947.1:0-21613 GCA_023313725.1 Lithobius niger | reverse complement strand
TTGAGAAAAAAATTCTGTTATGTGATTTATTAAAAACCCTAGAAAAAATTTTTAAATGTAAACGAATTAAAAGCCGAGGGCTACGAAACGATACGAAGTAAACCAGTTTTAACTGCGACAACCAAGCTGAAAAAACCCAAAACTAACACGTGAAAGTTCCGTTGAACGTCCGCCAGAGCAAGCATGAGTTAACTGCATGACTTTAGTGGCAACAAACTTATCTTGACTTATTATTCGAAAATATAAAAATTTTTACATGCTTGTCCGGGGTCATACACACATGCCGTTTGTCATTTTAGGTTCGGACTTGGTTTGCAAGACTGACTCATGTCGTACTCTTAATCCATCGCCATGCTAACAAACAAATTAAATACAGATGAAAACCTTACCTATTTACGTTGCCTTCTGGACTTAAATGACAGACTACCTGAACGGGGAATCGAACTCACGAACTTTAAAGCCAAATACTGAGGTCCTACCGGCTGAGCCATACTGACACGGCCAAAAGGAAACGTCCATAGGTATAGACGTTTCCTTTTGGCTGTGTCAGTATGGTTCAGCGTTAGGACCTCAGCAATTGGCTTTAAAGGTCGTGGGTTCGATTCCCCGTTCAGCCAGTCTTTACGTCCAGAAGGCAAGGTAAATAGGTTCGCATCTGTGGTTGTTTGACTCTTGTTGAGCCGTCGGCTTTCGTCCTGTTTAACAAAAATTAAATGTGCGCACGGTTTAGGATTAAGCTTTTTCTAAAGTTTGATATAAAAAGTTTAAAGTTTAATTATAAAAATTAATAATTTTTTTAATGAAAGCCGAAGCGGTTTGTGCAGGGTGTGAACAACTCGAATTTTTTTATAGGCAGAGTATGTAGCACTGTAGCGCTCTGTCGCATGCAGAGCATTATCGCAATGTTGAGAGGAAAATGTCACGGAAAAGACTTGATGTGTGCTGCAGTAGCGTCAGTAGGAATTTTTTTTTTTGGGGGGGGGGGGAAGGGAAGCACACATTTTCATCAGCTTACTAGTAAACAGTAATTCGCAGTTTTACCAATTTACTTTAAAAAAATGTGTGTATTAATAGGCGTACATCGAAGAAATTATGGGTGGGGCAAGAGAGATTTTATAAAGTTGTAAATGTTTGCGTAGTTTCAACTATTGAATAAGAAGGTAATCCTACAAGCTTGTTACTGTAATTTTTAACGTTAGCATGAATACCATTTTGTTTTAGGATTTTGTTCAACCTCTCATAATTTTGGGGGGGGACACTCAAGGGGGCACTCCTGAAAGCTTGGGGGGGGAGGGGGTACGTGCTCCCCAGGTCACAAGGGATATTTCTTTCAATATCTACCAAGGAAAGATTTACAGGTCGGTGCATTTTAACTTATTTTCCTGCCAGCAAAATAGTGAATTTCGTTATATTGGGAATTCAAATGAAATTTAATGAGTAAAAAGGTGATGACGCGGCTGACAACGAATCCTTAGCAGTGCATAGAGCTCCGTCTGAAAAGTGTGCAGGATTTAGTAGGTCACGTTGGTGAAGTACTCAACCATTACTATGTGGAGCTAATGAATTGCTCAACCTCAGAATTATAATTAGAAAACAAACACGAATTCGTTTAAAGTAAAGTTTTACTGATCCAAAAGGTTTCATATACTTGCTGTACTCTTTAGCACACGTGAAACCTTAATGCTGTATTCGCATGGTTTTGGAGTTTTTACGTTAGAACACGATAGGTCAGATTGGTGTATTATACAAGGCTAAACGACATCGCTGAGAAATTTAAAAAAGGAATGTTCTTAGTGTGCTTTACAAACCCACAGATTTTGTAATTCAGGGTTCGTGCTAGTCCTTGAAAATCTGGAAACGTCCTTGAAATTCCTGGCCTGAAATCTTGAATCTAAAATAGGATGAAGAAAAAGATGAATTGAAGAATGCTGAAATTCAGCCTTGGAAGTAATCGAGTGTGTAGGTAGCATTGTAGAATATATTATTCTGAAAATAATTTTGAAAGTTGGGCTGTGATTTAATTTTATTTACGTGTCTAATGTTTGACTACGGCAGTAAGATTCCGCGTTGACATATCGCTGTATATTAAACCTTAAAGCAAATTTTGTTCTCTTGCTACTTTGACTATGTATGAGTAAACCTTACCTTAAAACATCAAACGAGTTCGATTTTGTTTGCTAATTATTTGTAATTCTGAGGTTGAGCAATTAATAGCTCCACACCTAGTATTGGTTAGTCAACTAGGCCTACTAAGTCCACGTTTTTCATGTTTTTCTGATCTAGACAGACCACCAAGTAACAGTCGATCATCCCATCGTAGACGTCCAATTGTTAAAAATTGATTGTTAATGATAAAAAGGCGGCTCGCTAGCAGACATGTGTCTGTTAACTGTAAGCAACTAAAAGCATATTTTGGCATGTTGAGGATAAATCCCAATGCGACAGAAACCTTTCAAATTGTGGAAAATGTAAGGGGAAGGTGCAGGGATAAACAAAACAACTAAAGGGGATGCGCTGATTGAGTGAGCGAAGCGAACGAAATCAGCGATTGTTAACCAGTGTGTGCAAAAATGGGATTGAAGCAACTTAAGCATGTGAAGAGTGGCCATGCAATAAACTAAGCCTTGTCAATTTGGCTAATGTAGGTCTCGTTGATGAAGTACTTCAACCATTACTATGTGGAGCTAATGTAATTGCTCAACCTCAGAATTATTATTAGAAAACAAACACAAATTCGTTTAAGGTAACCTTTTTACTGATCCAAAAGGTTTCATATACTTGCTGCACTCTTTAGCACACGTGAAACCTTAATGCTGTATTCGCATGGTTTTGCAAATTTTACGTTAGAACACGATAGGTCAGATTAGTGTATTTTAAAATGGTAAATTTTTAAATAATAAATGTGAAAATTTATAGAAATAAAATTCCTCTAGAAAAGAAATACAGATGAAGATAAGATGGTGTAACCTTATGAACGTTCACAGTTCTGTGAAAGTTGTGATATCCAACCAAAACTTGTATAAAAACCCGCCAAGTTTCCAAAAACGATCGGCATTTGAAGGTAGTAATATCATTCAACCAGGGAAAGGCCGCCAAGGTCAATCGTATTAGCAAACTTAATCGCACCGACTAATAGTTGGAAAGTTAGTAAACGTGTTTACTACAATAAACAATTGCAGTATAACAATACAGTCGCTCCAAAACTTTCCAACATGCAATTAATAATAAAACTATTGAACTATAAACACAAAACGAATTATAAAATAATGTGCATGGGAAGTTAATGGATTGACAAGGTAAGATATACTTAATGCCAAAGTTAGTAAAATTAGCTTAAAATTTTGAGTAACCTTTCTATAGAATCAGTACTTACGCATAGTAGCAATTTAAACAAGGATTTTTGGTATGGGTAAATCTCAACAATTTCTTTTTAAGTTAAGAACGTAGTTGTTCGATTCGTTTCTAGTGTTGTAGTTCGTTAGTGAACGAGTTGTAGCGTGAGTATTATTCCTCCGAAAACGAATTATAACTCGATGCGCATATAAATGGCGAACTGGCAGAATAACTAGCTGCTGAAAAATAGATAGCGAATGTTCATGTTGTCTTTTGAATGTCATTACTCTGACGATCTTTTGTTGAAGCTTGATAACTGGAGCAACAGCGTTCATATACGTTCCACCCCAGCATGCAATAGAGTACTGTAAGTATGAGTGACCCATGGCAAAATAAAACAAGTCTTCTGTACTCCTTGCAAACGCACTGAGTGAGTGAGCGAAGCGAAGCGAACCTTTAATGTTGATCTGTGCAACGACAGCGTTCAGTACGAATTGGAACGGAAAGGTATCTAAACTATTCAATCAACGATAATTGATTTGTAATTATTTTATTACACATTGTTTTTCAGTTTTTTGAAGCAGTTTTACATCTAAAGCGAAAATTATATAACTGTCTGAATTTATGGTGCCTGCGCTGTCTGTGCATTACCTTTCTCAACCGTACGCCCAACCCCTCCCAAAAAAATAACTTACCCACACAACTTATTGAACACAAAATTTTCCGAGTTTTGCTCGCCCCCCCCCCCAAAAAAAAACACACAAAAAAAAAAACGTGCTTAATGGCGTTTTTTTTCTGAAGGAAAACATTTTCAGGAAAAATTCAGGATATAATGTTTAAAGATTTCGAATTCAACTTCAAGTAATCCGAGGAACTAATTTCATGATTAGTGAACTGGAATGTGTGTTATAAACATGTTCATGGAACATGGAGTTAATTTTTTTTAATTACCGCTCCGAACCATCCTCCCCCATTAATGCTGCACACAGCAGGGAAGGAGGGCCATGTCCGTCACTGCATTTCTGTGGGAGCAAAGATAGTTTGCATGATATGCAAGTGAAGCCCGCGCAGGACGAACAGTTGTACGTATTCACCTACCTGTTTGTAATTAGCACGGCCGGCAGGCAGTGCTTATTAGAGTTCGTTTGCGCACGAGAATTAAAAAAAAAAAAACTGGAGAGGCGGCGGCGGAGGCCCAGAATGCAATGCTGCATCATGTAGCAATGGGTCAACAATAGGTAAGGAGCACAAAATCTGATAGTAGCTCATTAGAACAAGATGCAACGATGCTCAGGCGCGGGGAAAGTATAACATTGTCGTGGTAGCTTCAGGCTGCGGCTCCATTAAATATATTCAATCGTTGTCGAGAAGTAAAATGAAATGGCCTTGGTTTTCGCTTTTATCTTTCAGTTTTAAACCATAGGTTGCAAAGTATATAATTTTGAGTCCTAAGGCCTCAAATTTGGTCGGTCGACATGACTGCGTGACTTAATTACTTTTTCAATGCAGGCTTCAGGAAACTAGTTGAATTGTTTCCCATAATACTACATCTGTTTGCAACAATGCAGAATCAACTACCCATCAGCTGATACATGCTAACTGTAGACACACGCTAGTTTGTTGCCATCAAATAAACATGGGATAAAGCTTGGCCAGAACCTGAAAAGAAATGCGCATTTCTAATGTTTCGTTTTTTCGCAAACAAAATTGGGTGTACAGTGGACATACCGTAGCAATTACAATAAAACGGATGCGAAAAAAAGCCAACAAATAACCTAAACAAAAAAAAAGCATTAGAGCACGTATCCCCATACTCACAGCTGTGAAAGTACACGAATATAAACGGATTAGAGTTCGCGCGAACGCAAAGAACTACAATTTGAACTCCAATTCGAACTCCAATTCCAGGGAACAAGGATTGTGACATGACAGTCTCCATACACACGTATTCATGTACATCACTAGTCAAACAACACGGTTGGATACTTCACACAAACAAAATACGACATACACATGAAACATAATGAATATCTAAAACACATACAAACAGACGCCGTAAACAGCAAAACGCTACAAAGGATGAAAAATACATACACAAAGACAGGCAATAAAAACTGCCTTAATTAGGAGTATGCTTGTTTACAAATTAAAAATGCACACAAAATACACATACTACCACTCACAGGAACATACTTAAAATATAAAACAAAAAATAGAGACAAATATTAAAAAAGCCTGTACAACACCCAAATTAAGTGCACATAAACATACACACGCACTCAAACATTAGACATTTCAAACTGCATTCACTCTCTGACATAATCACTGAGCAAATAGTCATTGTTCCCTGGAATTAGAGTTCAAATTATAGTTCGTTGCGTTTGAGTGAACTCTAATCCGTTTTTATTCGTGTACCTTCACAGCTGTGAGTATGGGGATACGAGCTCTAATGCTTTTTTTCTAAACGGAGAAGCCGTTTTTTGTTTAGTCAATATTAATACAGTTCGTGTTGCACGAGATCTTTCAGGCAAATGGTATGATGCAGTAGATGATAGGAACCTAGAAGCGCACTAGCGGTGACTGTCAGTTTTCCGGGCATTGACGCGTGTGCAGTGAAGGTTTGGATGTTAACACGCTGGGTTACGTTAGTAATTGTGCATGCTACGGGAAATTTGTCTACGCAAGACTGGATGGTTTGGTTTGGGCAGTTTACGTTATAGTGCATCTTCGGTGGTCATTTCAATGTGCACCATCACAATTAGGGGTCGGAACGTGTTGATACTAAACTGCGAAAATTAGCGCAAGTTATTGATGCCATTAACTTGGCTATCATCCATGACAGTATTCCCACCTTCACCGGATGGAAGGGAGGGGTTGTACAAGAGTCGGTTTTGGACTAGTTTTTATGCTCTCCAGAGTTAGCAGGTCTTTTTGTGTTCAGCGGTTCCGACGATGTACGGGGCAGCGATCACTTTCCTGTGATTCTTCGCCCTGTAGGTCGTCCGATTCTGGGTGGTAGTTAATTTGTAACACAGACCACGCATTAATAATGTCATCTTCCAAGGCTGGATTACACGAGCCTACAAGGAATCCCAATCAATCTTGCTCTATACACTTTAAATCCATACTTTCACATACGAAAGGTGATAATCTCTGCCTACGATCGTCCCACCCTGACTCACATTACGCTGGAACCAATATGACATATGATTTATCCAAGGACCGGAGGACTACATTATGTAGAAGCTTGACACGAAAGTGAACTTCATGAGTCAGAGTGGGAAATCCAACGGATGTATCAGAGGATGGCCTTGAGAAACGTAATTTACTTTACCTCACAAATGAGGCAACACCGCCAAATGTGACAACTCGTAAAACTCAAAAAACACTTAAATCTATAAATAGTAAAAGAGCAAGAGAAGCCTATGGAACTACTCCACGATCGCTATCAGATGACTCAGCACATGGACAACAAGCGGTAATTTAATGACTTTGTAATCAACAAAACCAAACTCGTAAATAACAGGTGACAACGAAGAATGTTAATTGAGACAGTATTCAAAATTCTATTGACTGTAAAGTGCCACTAATTGGCTGGTGCGAACAATCGATCGTAATTGGCGATTCCAATCAGAGGTAGCACAAATACATATTGGCTAAGTGCCAAAGTGGAAACTATATGGCATTATGATCCAAACGCTTCTTTCGTCAATTGTGCGGGTGTAAATAACGTGACCGAGGAACACCCAAGCAAAATTGTAGGAACACCCAACCATCTTGTTGACTTGTCTAAACACATGGCGAGAATAAGATCATGCAAAAAATTTCCTTTGTTGGATTGTTCTCTCACTTTGGACGACAACGTACAAATGTGTACCGTGTGGTCATTGCTGTAGACAAACTCTTACTCCAACATTGTATTGCTGTGGGTTTAAATTTTATCTCGATGGACCATGAACTCTTCGCTGTCTGCTCCAAACTTGCAAGAGCCAGCATCCACTTCATGTGAAAGGGTAAACTTGCACTCCAAAGATCGATTCACATTACACGTACTAAGCAGCAGGAAAACAGCACAATGTAAATGGGAAATTACATCAAATGTAACAGCCACATGCTTCTCAACTCTCCATATTGAATCCTCGCTGCCTTCTTATCAATGCCAGAAGTTTAGTGTGTAAATTAGGGAGCTTATGGAATTTTTTAGCAATAGACAATTACGACTTGTTATTTTTCTTTGAAACGTAGCTTGAACTGAGTGTTACAAATGCAATTATTACAGGTCCCATTCCATTTGATGTAATTCGCTTGGGCCGTGGCTCACGTGGAGGTAGCTTACTTGTTGTTTTTCGGAAACAACTTAATGTGATACTGACCGACCAGGCCGATAACGTCGAAGCTATTTGTTTACCTATCCCAGATTTTAAAATTAACTGCATTTTATGTTACCTACCCGACAGTCGTGTTGAACAGCGTGTAATTAATCTGAATTCATTCATTACATTATCTATGAATACATCACAGTCTAACATTGCACTGGCTGATACCTCCCTTCAATTAACTGGATGCTTTACATAGTTCCTCCGAACGGGTTTATAGTATCTTCCTCGATAACATCGCCTCACTGCGTCTCCATCAACTTGTCAAAGAACCCACAAGCAGAGACAACATTTTTTATCTGTTTTTTTTTTTTTACTGAGTCTGATCACCTCATTTATGATGCTAAAGTAATTGACCACTTCAGCACAAGCGACCTTTGTATGGTTTTTTTTGATCTGCACTGCAAAACTAAAAGAAGCTAAATATTTGGCGTAGATATAAACTTCAACCATTAGCCGCACTTCTGAGTAGCTGCAATGAGTGCTGAATTTTATACTCGGCTGAAGCAGCTAAATGGCACCGTTTGAGGAATTCCTCAATCCTTTATGAGGGTACACTATCGGCCCTGTTTCGAATCTATCGGAAAAAGAAAGCTACATCAAGAACCTTCCCTCCACTTAAATCTGGTGGCAGTTACATTACGGAAAATGGTGCTATGGCATCGCGTGCTAGACGATGCCATAGTCAACCCATTGTTTGACACAGAATTAAATTATTCTTGCAGTATTAACCACAATATATCTTTCACAGTTTGTCTCATATACGATCAGTAAGCCCAAATATAGTCACTCTGTGATGCGGATGGGTCCTTGGCCTTCGTTTACAAGCCATATTTGTAGGACGTTAGTTTTCCGTTCGCTACTTTGTTCAGTTTGTCCTTTGCTTAGGGTAATTTACCAACGCTCTGGTAGACGGTTGTTGTTATACCGATCTTCAGGAAGGGTGACACTGCAGATCCCGGCAATTATTGACCAATTGCGTTTACAGTCGTTCCATCTACTATCATAGAATCCATTATCAGTGACCATTAATGTCAGTGATCAAATCTAATAACTTAATTGGTAACGATCAATTTGGCTTTATGCCTGTCCTCTTGACAATTCACCAACTTTTAATGTGTCTCGATCGGTGGACGAGAGCCCTGGATGTGGGCGTCCCAACCGATGTAATTTACTTTGGTTTTAAGAAGGATTTTGAGTCGGTTATACTTTCCAATCTGCTTTATAAGCTTGAAAAATAAGGCTTCGGTGGAAATCTACTGAAATGGATCTCTGCATTTATTAACAATAGATCTCAGTGTGTATTGGTCAATGATTCATTTTCATTAGCAGCCTACCAGAGGGCTTCGTTTTGGGCCCGCTGTTGTTTGTGGTCTATTTAAACGACTTTGTCTGTAAATAATTCAGAATTTTCAGACAATCTTAAGGTCGATAAGACGGTTCCTGATAATGACGATAGTCGTAATGGCCGTAGTCGTAATTGAGATTGACTACGTTTCTAGTTGTTCGGCCAAGTGGCAACTGCCAGTTTCTTCAACCAAAGCTCAAATTATCCATATTGAAAATTCTAATTCGGGGAAATCGTTTTATCTTGATAACTGCCCTCTTTCTTAGGTTAACGCAACTACAGATCTTTGAGTATGGTTTTGAGATGGACTAAAGCTAAGTCTACACTGTCGCAAAATTACAGCATGTGCACATGCGCGCATAGTGTTGATTAACACATGCTTTTCGTCTCGCGACCGCGACATTACAGTTTGGTCATTCAAGGTCAATGTCAGACCAATTTTATAGTATGCCAGCCCCGTTTGGTCCTCTGATTTGTTTCATGTTATTGATGTGGTAGAGGCAGTCTAGCGATGGCTTACGAAGGTGTTACATGGCTTGTGCAACCTGTCGTATGCAGACGCCTGGAGACCCTTAAACTTGGCCCACTCAAACTACAGAGATTCAAAATTGGTCTTAGTCTTACCTACGAAATTATTCATGGTGTAGTTGGGGTGAATATGCCTCTTTTTTACCTGGCGGAATTAAATCAGGCTAGAGGTAATTCCTGAAGCTCACAGTACAAACATCCCATTTAGAGTCGACATGGCTTTTTTCCGTTGCGTATGATTAAGATTTGGAATTCTTTACCAAACGAAATTGTCACCTCACGCACGATTCATACGTTTTGAAGGCGTGTCAGTTCATATAATCTAGACTTTTTTATGCGTCGGTCTTAGCCTCCGAATTAACAAAGCAATCCTGGAGATGATTCCGCCCTTCATGAGGAAGTTTTCGTTACATGTAACTTTGGCTGGGTGTTAGCGACCCTATAGTTTTTGCAACTAAGTGTTTTTATTATTTTTATTAGAATTTTATTAAAACAGTTAAGCAACAGCGTCAAAACGAACTTTTAGACAGCAACAAGTTTCGGGTCCACAAAGTAAAGCCGAATGAGTGGACATTGAGAGTTTTGCTTCCGGACAACAGGCCAGTTCTCATACAGGCATGCAGTCAATCCCTACTGCCTCGGTGAAATAAGATTCTGGCAATACTGATCTCGATATTGGAAGCAGTCAATCCAAGTCGATCTTGGAAAACGGCGGAAGATGAAGGGAGGGTTACAAGATGTATACGTTGTACGAATGTGTAGGCAATTCCTTTTATTACTAATACAAACTGACCTTTAGAAGCTTTGCATTACACCATCATCACTCAGTCTTAATTACTAAACATTATTGACTATTTCTTTGGGGGAAAGAGTTAAGTTGCTGCGATTTTTAGTTTAAGAGGGGAGTGAAATTAATTTTCCAGCGCAGAGGTCCCGGGTACGACGCTGCTAGTCCTTTGGGTAGGCGGTGAAATTAGTTGAACTGAAAGAGAGGCAGACGAGATCCACACTTGAACGGTATTGTTATTCTCAGATGGAGACCAACACATGCAACTTTTTGCAAAAGTATTGGGTGACATCAGGAGGAAAATAATAAAGCATACGCAGTGTTTCATTTCCTCCTGGTGACATTTATTATCTAATAGTTATTGGTGAGAATCTCACGATTATCGATTTTTAACCCACAGCTTCCATGATCTGCCGGCGACACTATGCAAATTTGCATAGTTCGAGCCGCAGATCATCGCAGCCGTGGGTTAAAAATCGATAATCGTGAGATTCTCATCAATAAATAATTTATACAACGGTTGGGACGTCAAGCTAACTCGTATTTAATTAAAACGTGTTTGTATTTTGAGAAAATTGCTTCAATCAGTATCTCAATATGAAAGAAGGTCATCCCATATTAGTTTGTGTGTGATAGCAGACGAGTCCTTAAGCTCAACTTAATGGTGGGAGGGGGAGTTAAACAGGCTATTCGGTGGCAAGCTTTTAGTTGGAAGCTCGCTCGTGTTTATCGAAGCTTTTTGGATCAAATAATTCGATATGTGAGGTAACAGGGATACAATGTGATATTGCTGTACATTCGGAATAGGTAAGTAGTTAATTTTGTGCGTTTGTAGTTTGAGAATTGTTTCAAAATTATGGTAATAGACTGATAGGTGTATCGGTATGAATGAAGGTCATCCCATTTTAGTTTGCGGAGGGGGAATACTGTGCGATAGCGAACGAGTCCTTTGGCTCAACTTTGTGGTGTGGGGGGGGGGAGTTAGACAGGCTATTCGGTGGCAAGGTTTTACGCTGGATGCTCGCTCGTGTTTATCGAAGCTTTTTGGATCGAATAATTCGATACGTGAGGCAGCAGGGATACAATGATATTGCTGTACGGAATAGTTAAGTAATTCATTTTGTGCGTTTGTAGTTTGAGAGTTGTTTCAAAATTATGGTAATAGATACTAGGTGTATTGGTACGAATGAAGGTCATTCCATTTTAGTTAGTAGAGGGGGAGGATTATATGGAGTCAATAAACTTAGATATGGGCTACACATGTCAGAGTTAGCAGGCATAAGATTTCATTCGAGACATCCTGAAAAGTTAAGTAATTCCTTTTGTATACGTTTTTATTGCGTTACGTTTTTGGACGCTGTATTTGGTTGTTGGTGTGTGCGTTCCATGTCGCACGATCCGGAAGTGTCAAAAGTGTGGGTTATCAGCAAAAGTGTGAGGAAAATTGATAACCCACACTTTTTGCAATGACGCACACTTCCGCTCACGGTTAACGGGATTTAACCTACGGAAATTTAGCATAGCTTTGAGTATAGCATGACGTCACAGCCGTGGTATAAGGAAGATTAGGCTGGAGTGCCTGATTGTTTACAACAAACAAATGATTGGATAACGAATTTACAACGTTGCTTTTAATATGCCATTCGTATACAATGACTACAAATAACAAGGGAAGTGTTCCAGTCGGTAATTAAGGAAATACTGCTCTGCGTAAGAATACGGGAGCATGCAAGTAAATCCTATTGTCGGCAACAGCGTCTTCATAATGTAAACAGGACAAAACCCGTTTCAGAACACTTTGGACGGGTCAAAACACTTCCATCCAGGAAGGCAAAAGGCGCAATAATCTACTTTTCGTTACGGAACATGAAAGCAGGAGGGAGAATCTGTAGATACCCACGATATCGCTGCTATTTCGTATTAACGAGGGCGTCAATGAGCAACGAAAAATCCCTATATAGGTAAATTTCTACCTCTCGGCTACTACGGGTGATAGAGAAAGAAGTATTAGCCATAGCCTTATTTACAACCTCCACAAACCTTACTGAAGCAGGTCTTCGGAAAATTATGCTTATGACAATCCACAAATTTGCAATAGAGTGAACCGAAGTGTTTATGCGGGAATGCCCTCGCTATAACGTAACATCAAGTTCAAAAGGCAAGCCGAACTGCATTAATTGCAGTTAATCGCAAGTTCTTAACCTTAATGGAACTGGCTGAAGAAGCTCCAATCTTAAGCAAAGGCCATCTCAGTAAAACGATAAATAACGGCATCCAAAAGTGAAGTTGATCACGGACCCACGGCGATGATCAGGCGACGTAGCTAAACGTAGCATGCGGCAGAGTGACGTCACAACAACAGGCGAGTGACGTGATGACTGACTGTCATCAGCATCGGACCCGGCTAGGCAACATGGACTTAAAAGGAAAAAGAGATTAATATATTAGGTTTGGTAAAAATTAGGAAACAATATTAAATATTTAGTATGACAAACTATCAAGATCGTAAAATAATATAACGAACAGTAATATATGAATAATAGACCCTCTGTAACTTGCTTCATTGAAAATAATCTGTAACGAGCAGAAATAAAAACTTTAAAAAAGCCCAAGGCCGCGTGAGATACTTACCCAGTCAAGCATCATCGAGGGTAAAACGATCAAATATCTCTCAGGCAATAGAGTTCTAAATTGAAGTGGTTCAACGGCGAGATGGCATAACGTCTTGCTTTTGAAACGTAATCTAAAAAATTCTCTTTTGTCGAGTAATCATATCGTTGGGTTTGTTAAAAATTGGTTGGATCCTAAACCCATTTTTAAATTCCTTCAACACTTCAGCCCACTTTTTAAATTTTCCTTCTTTAGTCTTGTACAGCTGAAACGGCAGAGAAGAATGTAGCAACGACTTGTCCATCCTTCTGTCCGTCTCTCCATCCGTCACCTTCTTCAACTCCTGAACGCATCAGATAGAGACAAACGGTGTTCACCATTAGATTCAGCGTTCAAAAATTATTTAAGATGATAGAAAAAAGTGGAAGCATAAAGCGAAAGTTGCCCACAAGTAGCCTGAAGTGACGGAAATGAACAGAAGACCGGTTGTGACTAGGTAGTCGTTGTAGCTGCTTTTTTTTTTTTTTTTTTTTAATATTTCCCTCTTCTTCGAAGACGGGATATTCCATATTCCTTCATCCAAACATCCCTAACGAGCATGACATGAACACGATTTCAAATCAGCAAAGCAGTTTAAACAAGTTAGTCTAGCTTGGCTAATCACGAAATGGTAGTATGCGCCTAATTGTTATTACTATTATTGATCCCTTCTTGCATTATGCAAAGGTCTGAATAGGACGAAATGTGCATTATTAATTCGTCTTGTAGGTTAGAACCTTGTTGATTTTTGCGTGAGTGTTGCATCTTTTCCGTTCCGTTATTTCCCCTTTGCCATCTTTCTAACATCTGTTTATAGCATTGGTGAATGGTTTGTTCAACACCTGAAAAAATAGACGTGCGCTTTAATAGTGACGACGTACGCACTTCTGACGTAATATTTTGTGTTTGAATTACAGGATATTCCTTTCGAATGCCGCATAAATAGATTACTTTACGTCACTGCTGCCAACTTTTCGTGATGGAATCAGCAAAATTGCCAAGTTGTTAAGTTGCTTGAAACAAACATTAACTTCTTTATGACGAGAAATTCTGCAGAGCAATTCTTCAGTGCAGGCTGAGGACGACCTGCAGCTGGGGGTTTTTAAGGTAAGCCGAAATTTCGTCACTGGTTTTCAGTATTGTAGCCTAAATTTGTAGCCTAAATTACAAAATTTCTCTTAACTTGAGAGCAAAGAGGATATGGCCTTAGTTGAGGGTTTATTAGTCGTAATACCTCGAGTGCTTCCATGAAATCGATAATTTGTGTGTTTTTACACGAAATTCTTGTCCAGATTTCATTTCTGAAAATTTGCTGGAAAATGGTTGAGTGCTAAAATACACAAATTAGCGATATCATAAGCGCACGTGATTTCGCTCTAAGAATTTTGGTGTTCTTTTCACAAAAAGAATCGTACTACATTCGACATCAGATTTTAATTACGAAGTATTAACAATAAATGTGTAACATACTAGCCCCATCAATGTTTACGAAGCTTTCGATGTTTATGATGTTTAGAATGTACGGTATTTTCCTATATATGGCGTAGCTATACTAGCCCCCATTGGACGACACCAATCTGTAAATTTGTTGTATTTCGTTGCCTAAACCTCATTTTTATCCTGCGTTTCACCAAGTTAAACGTATCTTGACGAGAATCATCTTCGTATTTATGTAAATGTTGGCATAATATGGGCAAGCAAACAGCCTGCTATAAGGAAGACATGCTGTGAAGAACTGTAGTTTGTCGATGACCAATAAGTGATGAGTAATGTTTCGATCAGTGTAGATCGAACATGATGGCCGTTTTGCGCAAAGAAAACAAAACTTCTCAGGTAAAAGTTAAAAGATCAACAATTTTCAGTTAGTAACGCTAAAAACTGGTAAAGCAACATGTACGTGTTTTTTTTTTTATTCTTCGGTTAGATGTGAAGCGATGGAGGTTGCATAACATAACGTTACCCCTGTAATCCGGCCAGCGGTTCAAATTCATGAACAGGAAACAATGCATCCGGAAAAACTACCTTACCAGCTCCACAGTGGATGGCATGATGAAACAGAAGCTTGCGTTGGAGAAATAAATTGATTGTAATTTAACCAATAATGCACATGTATTGTATTTAATTTTTGTGAACACCCAGTATTGCAAATGAAATTCCGTTCATTTTTGTTGGATGGTATGAGGACTTTTAGCACTGATCTTGATCGATCTTGGGACAATGACCTTGCTGTGCAGGGCCCAGAAATATTCAACTCACTTTTCAATTAAATAAACACATTCATTCTATATGCAAGCCAGTTTGGATGTATGTGTTGAAATTAAATAATCAATTCTCTAACAATATCCGATTAATTATGACGCGCTCAATTCACCCTCAGCTATCCAACAGAAAACTAAAACGATTAACTTCTTAGCTGTTTAAAGCAAGGTTTAACGAAACTGTACGTCAAAACAGAAAGAAAAACACGAACAATATTCTCTTGTAAGGTTAAAATGTTGCTGTAGCGTTTAGTATACTAAACTGAAATGTTTTTTTTTTATTCGCTTTAGTTTTGAACATGGTAAGTAAGCAAATTAGTGGTGTGTGTTTACGTCGCATTACTGCTATGTGAATAGATGAAATCGCTGACAAAGAATGAATAACTATATCATCACGTATTACACATATGCCGATGAATGGGATACAATCGACTACCGAATACTGAAAAATTATGCAAACAAAAAGGTAGCTGTTTGATGATGCGCATAAACTATTCCAATCTAACTGGCTCTCACTTTTATCAGTCTAAAGAATTCATTACTGTCACCCAAACACAAAACAAAATAAATCCATACAGTATACGATTCGGGGCCTAGAAATTAATTTCGGGGGTGCGCATGGTAATTTTACGCCTCCACCTATGAATTGGTATTAACATTTTTTTGTAGAAAATTTGTTGGACTTAGTAACTCCTTAATAACGCTTAATTGTTGGCCATCATAACTGGTTCAGGGTGTCATTTGTTTTCAGATGTGGCGATTTGGGCTCAAAAATTTACATCTTCTGCTACAAAATATTCACACATTCACGCTAGAAGGACATATCTTCTCCCTCTTTTCGTGCATCCTGAGATTATTTAGCTTTTGCAACATACATTTTGAGTGAATGCGTCTCGTATACTTGGGGGAAAAAGGAAAATAAAAGCGCTAGCAACATTTACATACGTTTGAACTAATATTGCAAAACTGAATCACGCAGGAAAGCCAACCGGTGTCACGTACCTTTAAAAATATCTTCGATGAATTAATATTAAAAAAAACGTAAATGAGCTGGTAATTAATTTTTGCCAGTTTATTATTTCTGGAACGATTCAACTGTAAATTAAGTTTTCGTTAAAACGATTACTTGGGCACTTTGACGTCAAGAAATGCAGTGAAATTTAAAAAGGAAAATATAAACGAAATACCTAAGAGGAGGTAAATACGTAATTCGTCAAAAATATATGAATTGTAAAAGATAAATCCAAATTTTACGTCCCTCATAGCTGTGAATGGGGGAGCAAGTTGCACCTCCTGCACCCCCAATCAGCCCGGTGCTGACAATAATCTCGTTTTGTTGATGCATTGAAATTTTCAGTATTTGAACTCTAATTATTTTACTACACTACAGGAAGCTGACGTAATACAAAATCATAGTTTTTAATGAGCAGTGGTTTTCTTTAGGCTGCAGTGGTTTAATGATTGTGTACAGATTGTGTTTTATATGTGGAAATATACTAAATTAAATTACCTTATGGCATAAAGGGCTAAATTAAGCTAGAAATTGGGTATAATGCAGCAGGCACAAAACGGGTGCATTCCCTTTTATTAATTCATATTGTGGCGCCATGTCACATGACGCCCCACAAGGCAGACACTAGATAATACAATATGGAATTAAAACACCGTCTATGTAGTGGCATAAATACATATGTATACTCAGACACTACAGACTGAAGATAGCAGCAACAAGATTTGACGTGGAATCAACACTACAGCAACATTGTAGTCTCGAGAACCCTACAGGAAAAGATTTTCCGTATTCCTTTTATGTTTTAAGTTCGGCTCAGTTAACATTACCTTAAACATAAAATCAGTTCATATCTGTCTCTTAACATATGAAAGCTATTTGGGCGTATTTGTTGCGTTGTGGATGGTTCAGTCAGCCATGACAAACGAACGACAAAGACTAGGAACTGCAACAAAAGACAGCACTAAAAATCCCCCCCCCCTTCACTCTGGTACCACCTACCAATGAACATCTCACGACGGATCAATCAGTGTTGCAGAATGAATAGAGCTGGGACGCTTATATTTCATGCCTAGGCTAAGGCCACATCATCCCTCACACAGTACTTCTAAATTTTGCTTAACAAAGTACGTCGCCATTGAATACAGCATAATTTTTTAGTCTTCTGTACGGCCGTACCGGCTAAGAAGACTATTGCAATGACTTTGTCCGTCCGTCCGTCCGTCGCTTTTTTCAACTTCGCAACGGTACCAGATATTGACGACCATTGTTTACAACGTTAGATTCAGTGTGAGAAGTTAGTTAAATAACATGGCAAATTAAAACATCGTTACTTCCTTATAGCTAATATACCTCTTCGACGTAACTAAATTAAATAATAACATTTCATCATCGAATTAAAAATCCTAAAGATTTATGTTAAATGCAGCCGTAAAAACAAAAACATTTTAGCTTCGTTTAAAATAGTCTTGTCGCATTGTTGCATGAATGAACAGGCTTACGGTCGAACCAAATTCTCCATTAGGCCTATCCGCTACTTACGAAATTAAAACTGCATTTTTAAAATTAGGCCTAAAAATGAAAATTAAGCCTAAAAACATGTTACCATGGCAACGTCAGTTGCTACGAGTCGCTGTTGGCTTCATCAACAGCGTCTCTCTCGTCACTTCCCTACTACCACTGATCTATATAGGCTACGTTGCGCGTTACGTTGTAACACTGTAACTGTGTGCCTGTAGGCGCACCGTGTTGCAAAAATGAATAGGCTTATTATACAATGCAAATCTCCGTTATCTGCTACTTACGAAATTAAAACTGCTGGCTTAAATTAGGCCTGAAAGTTGACAATTACGCCTAAAATGTAAAATAGGCCTAAAAGCTAACACATTTTTAACGACAATTGTGATGGCTACTGTTTTTAGATTAGTATAATAGAGATAGCTGTTGTAGTGCATGATAAAGGTGTGCGCCTCAACATTGGAAGTGGAGGAACTGTACAGAAGACCTGTGCGACTAGGCAGTCGCTGTAGCCGCTTGTTTAAAGCTGTTCTCTACAAGTAGCACGATGCAGAGATGTTCAAAAAGGCAAACAGCATTAATGGAAACTTTGAAGTGTTGTCTGCCACCATCTTGCATTTTGCTTGTCGTGTTTACTACCACGTGTCAGCCTTTGTTCTGTTGGTGGTTGACGTCATTCCGCTTACTAAAAATATGAAATCGTCTGTTTGCTATGATCGACAAAGAACAACAGCGATTGACTGCCGAAGGAGTAGGTTGTGACAGCAACTGTCGGTCATAACGTGTCGGTCGGAGATCTTGTAATGGTGTAACAAAGGGTCAAACTGTTTTAGCGAGCGTTAACCGCACCCGGTAATCTGCAAGACGAAGCCCTAAGGCCCTAATGGTGTAACGATGTCTTTTAAACAATGGTACATCAAAAGATGCAGTCGTATATCTAAACGCTAGAATGAGATAACATAAAAATGAGGTAATTCAAACGCAACACGCTGTGGCTGATAGACTCAAGGCTGAGTGGAATGGGAAGTTTGTAGTTGTGCAGGCCAAGGAAAGTAGCAGAAATTGTTCATTGCTCGTTACATGCTTGAAACTTGGGAAATACACATTCTACAGGATGTACATAAAAAAAGCAGCACGTCACAAGTTGTTAAATTATGTTCCCCAAGGGATGCCAAAGGAAAATAGGATGCCAAAGCTTATATATTTAGCTTTCATTTTTTTTTCGCAACAACTTGTTTTTAAACGGACGAAATTAAAGAACATAAAATCAGCTACAAAACATTTTAGTGCTAGGCAAACTTATTGAGATATAATTTTTTTGCACTAGTTTCAACATGGCTACCATGAACTTCATTATTTTGTAGATTGTTTTTAAAGTATTTTTATGATACAATGCTACAGAACCAGTAGCATACAAAAATTCCGTAAGAATAAAGGGACCGACCAAACTTTCGTAATGGAAAGTATGCAAGAGCCAAAATTGATCCCTCCAAGTCTGTTGTCCGAACAGAGATCACTCAAGCTTATGACACGGTGTCAGTTAAGATACAGTGGTACTATGTTTCACATTGGTGTAAATATAAATTATTAGATGAGTTACTTACTAGGGTCCTCTTCTCTATGACCAACAGCAAGTCAAGCTTGTTGATTCCTGCCATGGTGTCAGTTAAGATTGAGAGGTACTAAATTTTACGTTGGTTTTGATATGAATTATTAGAGGAAATTCCTGCTACGGATATCCGTCCTATGGCTAACATCAATTCTGACAAACTAACAATATCACAGTATATTACAAAGCAATTAATGCTGGTAATCCTTGCTTGCATGCTACACGCTTGGAGGTTTTAGCAGCACGACAGCTAGGTAAGAGCCCATGACTCCAGTGACTCGGTGAATTCTAGTGGAGTGCAGTAAGGACGCGTTTACACAACAACTCGCCTTTGCATTCTCGCAGCTAGAAGCTAGAAATCATCTGAAATTCCAACATGGCGGCAGTTTTAGCCATTTCGCATCGCAACGAAAACGTTGAATAATACGAGTTCAGAAGCGACAGAGAAAATTTCGTCAGGAGGAATTTTTTATCTTAACTGTCACGGAATATCCGACATAAAACATTTACTCAAACGACGTCGGATTTAGCTAATCCAGGTAGCGTTGTTGACACGGCAAAGACAACTTTGCCATCGCGATTAAATTCCAGTTGCAAGAATACAAAGGCGAGTCGTTGCGTAAATCCGCTCGTATACTGGTTGACATACTTATAGAAATCCGAATATTACAGCGGGTTAACCCAGCTACTTTTATCCTTTTCACATCTTCGTCATAAAACTGTTGGAAAAAATAAAGGAAACGTATTTAAAATTTTCACGTGGGTGAGCGAGCAACTTATCCGAGCAACAATAAAAATTGTGTTTGGTAAAACAACCCTAGGTTTGGTTATTTTCGCTTCACCAGTTTAGACTAACTCTCAATAAAAGTTTAAGCTGATGATCGGTATGATAGTTGGGATACGATTCCCGCAGAGCTTTAATAGCTGAGTGAGTGAGCAATACTATTATTGAAGTTGTTTTGTTTTCGAAAAATTACTATCTGTTCTTGTTGTTTTGCTACTGGATAGACAAAGGAAACCATTTTTGCTGAGCAATAATTTAAACACGCCAAGAAACATGTCTCATGGTGCTCAGTAGCGTAATGCAATCTGTAATGTCTCTTTGTTGGCTTCAATGCTGTGTGACGTAATAGGCGTCATTGTTTTAAAAAATGCCAATCGTTTGCATAAACATGTTTTTTTTACTACACGAGGAGTAGAAATTAAAAGTAAAGGAAGAATGAATTCTACACAAAAGCTCTACAAGGTTGGTTTTGATAATCAGTACATCTGTTTGAAAATGCTTTGGGTAGCAGTTAAACTAAATGAAAATAATGTGGATCGACCATCAGTGGAGCGATTACAGTGAACAATAAAGCAAACTGTCAAATATTTCACGGAAGACTTGAGGAGAAAAATGTCCGAGGAGATAACCGTGCGTAAATATAACTGAAAGGGCTGGAGAGGTGGTTGGTGTGCAAAATAATGGAAAAGAGTTGACAAAGTGAGATCGTGTCAAATTGGAAGTGCCACGAGGCAATATTGGCAAATACTTAGCCTATCAATACACTATTTTTATGCTTATGCATTCAATAATAATATTAATAACAAGTTTCTTAAATCGTACTATGGTTTGTTTGCAGTACATAACAGTAAAGTGAAATATGTCCTTACACATGTGCTAGTATATCGTAATAAGATCTCCTTTAATATTGATTTACATGTATTGTACTTAATTAACAGAAACTCTTTCATGTGTACTTATCTAGTTGCATGTACTTTAGGTATTGTACTTGGCTCTTCAGTTCAGTTGGACCTTTTCGTATCATGAAGATCTGGACAAAATTGATCGTCTTGTTCGTAGTGCTTTGTTGTATCGCAGACGCACAAAAAAGCCAAACGCGACGAACAATTACTCTGAAAGAATTACAATCCAGAGAAGAAGCTGAAAGGGATGATTCAGAAAATTTAACTGAAGACGACAGTTTAGAAAATGTAGCAGAAGAAGATGATATAAGCCTAATGACTGAAAAACGACAGAAACGGCCACACAATAATCATAATCATCGTTCAAAAGAAAAACATAGACATTCCAAGGAAAGTAGTTCTGAAGAAAGAAAACACTCTAAGGAGAAGCATAAACATTCCAAGGAACGTCATAGTTCAGAACAGAAAGGACATCATGGACATTCCAAAGACCAGAATAATTCAAAAGAAAA
>JAHWFP010103904.1:2339-13106 GCA_023313725.1 Lithobius niger | reverse complement strand
AAAAAAAAGCAAGCCGAGTAGCCGCGAGCGTTGGGGCGTCCGATTCGATAGGCCTCCTGGTCCCAGCTGTACATCTCTGGCTTCGTACAGACCCGGGTTCGATCCTGGTGATGGGAAGTGTATATGTACGGGTTTTTCTCCGGTTGTTTCCCGCCCGTTGCACGAGGGTTTCCTTCGGGTACTCCGGTTTCATCCCTCATGCGGAGGAAACACACAAAAAAACACAAAGCAAGCTGTAAAATCCAAACCCATTATTGGTTATAGTACATAGGCCGCAACAAATGCTGGCGAAGATTAGCCCTGTTCAACCCACGTTTAAACCCCTCCACCAACGTGGCAGAAACAACCAAATCGGGAAGGGCATTCCAAACTGGCACAACACGACATGAGAAAAAATATTTTCTGTTATCGAGACGATAACACTGACGAACAAGCTTGAAGTTATGCCCTCTAGTCTTAGTAAAAGTTTGAAGTTCGAAGAAAGGAAGCTCGACCGGTAGAAGACGGGGAAGAATTTTGTAGGTTAAGATTAAATCTGCCTTTAGTTCACAAAGTTCCAGGGAATCCAACTCGAGCCGAGCAAGACGTTCCTTATAGGACAAAGAATACAGACCAGGCAATGACTTCGTAAAGAGCCTTTGTACTGATTCAACCTTGTCGACTTCCTTTAAAAGATGAGGCGACCAAACCTGACTTGCAAACTCCAAGTATTCCGTGCTGTTTTGACGCAGATCCAGTTTTGTGTGTGTGTATGTGTGTGTGTGTGTGTGTGTGTGTTTTTTAAGAGCGTCAACAGGTTTAAATATTTAATAAATTAACTGAACAAAAAACGGCTTCGCCGTTTAAAAAAAAGCATTAGAGCTCGTATTCCAATATTAACAGCTGTGAAGGTACACGAATAAAAACGGATTAAAGTTCACTCGAACTCAACGAACTATAATTTAAACTCCAATTCCAGAGAACAATGACAGTTTTTCCTCAGCGGTTATGTCAGAAAGTGAACGCAGTTTGTGTTTGAAATGTTTAATGTTTGCGTGCATATGTGCACTTAATTTGGGCTTTTTATAGGCTTTTTTTTTATATTTGTCTACCACTCAAGCTACTGTTGACGTGGCACTTTAATACACATCTGCAGGCTAGTTAAATTGAGTCTAATACACAATTAAAAAAGAAGTGATATCATATTAAAAACCAAAACTGGTAAACAGCACCACCAAGTTCCGAATGCTTCGGTAAAAGAGTGATATCAACACACCAAAACATTCGTCAAGTTAATCGTACCGAATAATACTTTGGATGTTTAATGAAAACTTGAACACTGCTGCCGAAAGTAGCAATGTTCCAGTTTTCAATTAAACTTCGAACTATTAGATGGTGCGATTAACTTGGCGAATGGTTTGGTGTGTTGATATCACTCCTTTGAAGGGCCAAACTATTCACAACTTGGCGGTCCTTTTTACCATATTTAGTTTTTGATAGGATTTATTTTACTGAACCAGTTATTCACCTATTTGTATCTATTTAATTGATTAACAAAGAAATGCCGTTTTTTATAAGTCTAAAATTTCATATTTCAAAATGTTCAAATAGCTCAATCAAAACTACACGTCTTTTATTCTTCTAAACAGCCGAAACGGCTGGGAAGACTACTATAGCAACGACTTTGTCCGTCCGTCTTTTTCAACTCCGGAACGATACCAGATAGAAACAAACTGTTGTCACTATTAGATTCAGCCTCCAAACATTAGTTACAGGATTAAAAAAAAACACGTAACTATGAAAAGGAAGTGGTCCACAAGTGGCCGGAAGTGGCCGACAAGTGATCCCATCTTCTATGGAACGGTACCAGAGGGAGACAAACGGTTTTCACCGTCAGCAGTCTACCAGCCAATCTCAAAAAGGGCTATAGTTTACGAGATAGTATAACCCGAAAGCTAGAAAAATTCCATAAGTGCAGGGTGTCAGGTACACCCCTAGGGATCCTCACTAGGGTGAATGTAGAACCATGAAGTGGTGCAGCTTTCCTGTATGACGTCATAAGTAAAATCGCGTCAAAAATGGCGACCAAAATTCAGATTTTTGCTTCTAGCGCCTAAACCATTCATCCGATCGAAAATAAACTGGTGGCCGATTATGTTTAGAATAAAATTTCCTTCAGAAAAGGTTTTATTCATATTTTTCGTAAAATTAACCCTTCTGGCCGAAATACGTCAATTAAGTTCTATTAGGCCATTATGTATGCTATAGATACAACGGCGCACATGTGCATTATAATTTAAACAGTTTAAACAGCTGCAATTAAGATCCACTAACATAATTGGGATTAAATGAAAGGTGAAAATGTGTATTTTCTAGCAAGGGTAATTAAACCGATTTATTTAAATTAGAATGTGAGCTACGACAGTTTATCTACGTTGTAGCGCTTTGATTTTCGCGCTATTTCACGACAAGATCCATCTTAAAACTGCTGCAGTAGCCGTTATAATTCAGATAAATAGATGTAATTAGGCTTACATGAAAGATGAAGATGTACATTTTCCAACAAAGGTAATTAAAACGATTTATCTTAATTAGATGCTAAGCTACGGCAGTTTATCTACATTATAGTGCTTTGATTTTTGTATCGTTTTACGATAAGTACCATCTTTAAACTGGTGTAGTAGCCGTTATAAATTAGATAAATGGATGTAATTAGGCTTAAATGAATTACGAAGATGTATATTTTCCAACAATGGTAATTAAAACGATTAATTTTAATTAGGATAGCTACTACACTATTTTAAGATGGAACTTATCGTAAAACGATATAAAAATCAAACCGCTACAATGTAGATAAACTGCCGTAGCTTAGCTTCTAATTAAAATAAATCGTTTTAATTACCCTTGTTGGAAAATATGCATGTTCAACTTTCATTTAAGCCTAATTACATCCATTTATCCGAATTATAAAGGCTACTTCAGTAGTTTATAGATGGATCTTGTCGTAAAGTGGCGCGAAAATCAAAGTGCTACAACGTAAAATGTCGTAGCTCAGATTCTAATTAAAATAAATCGTATTAATTACCCTTGTTGAAAAATACATCTTCACCTTTCATTTAAGCCCAATTATGTTAGTGGATCCTAATTAGAACTAAACATTGCAGCTGTTGAAGCTGTGCATTATAATGCACATGTGCACTGTTGTATCTATAACATACATAAATGGCCTATTAGAATTTAAATAACGAATTTCGGTCAGAAAGGTTAATTTTACGAAAAATATTAATAGAACTTTTTCTGAAGGAAATTTTGTTCTAAACATAATTGGTAACCGGTTAGTTTACGATCGGATGAACGGTTTAGGCGCTAGAAGCAAAATTCTGTTTTTTTTTGGTCGCCATTTTGGACACCATTTTACTTATGACGTCATACAGGAAAGCTGCACCACTTTATGAGTCTACATCCACCCTAGTAAGGATCCCTATGGGTGTACCTGACACCCTGCAATTATGGAATTTTTTCTAGGTTTCGGGTTGTACCTTGAGCCCAAGGACTGGCTCTGGCTGGTAGACTACAGACAGCGTCTAAAAATGAGTTAAAACGAATTAAGAAAAAAAAATGAAAGTATGCAAGTGAGCCTCATAATCTTTGGAACGGTACCAGATAGACACAAGCATCCAAAACGTGGTAAAAATAAATTTAAAAAAAACGTGGAAGTATGACGCGGAAGTGGCCCGAAAGTGGAAGTGTACAGAAGACCGCTTGCGAGTAGGCAGTCGCTGCTCCCCGAATGTTTCATTTTTCAAGTCACAACTTTGGCATTACATTTTTCATTCCCAAGCATATCAGTTTATGTGTGCTCATTAAATAGAGATTGCTCTGACGAAAATTGTACATTTCATTGTTTAAATAATTACCGTTCCGTCGAGCGCTTTGTACACACATAATAATTTCAACGTAATGCAAGTTGTTGTTTATGGTGTCCTCGTGGCGTTGAAAATACGAGGCGCTATGGCGTTATCTCTCACATTTATCTCTAGCAATAAATTTCGCCTTGCAAACGGAACTGAAGTTTGCCATTTCTCCACCTAAAATTAAGTCGAATATTGATTTTTCTGGCTGATGACAGATCTCTTAATTTCACGCTGCCAGTTGACCTCTTCCAAATTGCTTTGCAAATAAATCAATGAATACATTCTGTGCGAGACGAGCAATTTACTGATTACAAAATACTTTTTGAAGAGCAACAAAAGGAAAAAAAACTTTCTTATGTCGTGTCCATGGAGATAACAAATATCTTCGTACCCACGCAAAAAAATGAACTCGTTTGATGTTTAAGGTAAGGTTTAACTGATCTGAAGTCAAAACAGCAAAGGAACACAAATAAACATCCCTGTAAGGTTCAGTGTTGCCGTACTGTTTAGTCCACGTGAAATCTAACTGGTGTAGTCAACTATTAGAGTTGTAAAAAAAAAAACACTTTCAAATTTATTGTAAGGCGAATGTATTCTACAATGTAAGCTACACACTTGCCTAATTTCATATTAGTGATCTACGTATAACTACGGAGCCACCAATTTGCTTTTAGCAGAGCATAGCATATACCAAACGGGATTCTGTAGTAGATGGTAATAAAAGGGAGGGTAGATAAGTATGTAATGACGCTTTTCTAAAAACATGGAAGAAAATAATACCTGCTTTCATCAACGGCACCAGAAAGCAGCACGTGTCAAGTTCTCGTTGGAGGCAAAACTTGAAATAAAGAATGGTGGCTTCGTTACCATGGCAATCACGGTAACAGCGCCCAATACCGTCGGAAATTGACGAAATACTCGTACGTTTAAGCGGCCGCTCAACATGCTTCTCGGAACTCAAAACCATCCAGTATACTTCGCGCCACTCGTAACTACAATCCGTTTTAAAATTAAATGTGGGTTTAAAAAAGTAAAACTTGATCAGCCAGTTCTGTTCTATGTTAAAATTATTTTAATATCCTAATCTGACATATATGACGTTTTTTTAAGTAATTAATTTTGTATTCTTGTCGTGATCCATTTACTTTAGTGACTCTAAATTAATAGTTTCGATCCCCATGATGCTTTGCGCTTCCTGTTACTTGACGACAGCGCCCTCTGGCGGTTAATCGTTGAAAGCAGGACTATTTCATCCAAATGTTTACGGTTGTCAGAGAAAGAGTGACATTACCTGAATCCATTCTACCCACCCCTTAGGTAGCGTGTAGACTGGGTAGTAATGTTCATACGTTAGAGGCCAGAATCTCACTTCTATCTCGCAGCATACGTATCCGAGGTGCAGCGTCGTATAGATTTCAAGTAGTGGCAAAAGATTTTACGAGTTCCAGAATACTTGCATATTTACATTGTTTGGATTACTCTTCTCTTTTTCGTTGCATCGGTTTCGTCCACTCCCCTTTTGAGTTCCCCTCACGAAAAACAACATGGAAGAGTTCGTCCTGCTTTCGTGTAGAAACACAGCAGAGGTCATGGCTGTGGTTCCCGTCAAGTATACCCCAAAGGGATATCGTTCAGGACATAGCTGTGAGCACTGAAGAGGCACTCAAACACAGCGAAACTAAGTCGAGTATATAGGCCTGAAGGACCCAGAAGTAATGGCGGACTGGCCATATTGTGAAAAAAAAAAACGGTTCGTCCTCTTCAATTGCGTGAGAGGAAAGAAAAGAGGAGGGTGAAGACATGAATCAGCAATGGGAGAGTGGAGGGCAAACTGACGCAACAGATATAGGACACGGATACAATAGTTTTTACGACAATGGTAAATGAAAGGAGTCTCTAGGAAAAACAGTGTCGTAACACAGCTGGCTAGATACAACGTGACGACAAAATTACGTAATAAAGATGGTACAATGCCTTGGCCAAGGCTTTTTGGTTATTGTTTCATTTAAAACTCATACTGCTTACTAATGTAAATATGGATCCGCAGAGCCTTAAGACTAGCCAATTGCTGCTGGTGAAAGCACAAGGGTGGGCGCCAGCACTGGAGCGTCAGATTCCATTGGCGTTTTGGTCCCGGCTGCACACCTCTGGCTTCTTACAAACCCGGGTTCGATCCTGGTAAAGGGAAGTGTATATGTACGGGTTTTTCTCTGGTTGTTTCCCGCCCGTTGCACGAGGGTTTCCTCGGAGTACCCCAGTTTCCTCCCTCGTACAGCAAAAAAATAACTGACATGATGGTGATACCTTCCAATTAAATTCTGCCGCTTGGGTCTTCAAAATTTAAAAAATGTAAGCACTGGAACGAAGTGTAGAGCAGTGACACGACGTAGTATTATTGTATATAACTCTATGCTGGAGCCTTAATGGGTTAGCTGCAAGGGGCACTGCAGAGAGAAACAGAAGGGCGTCATACTGAAGCCGATTCTGTGAAGAGTGATTTCTTAGACCTAAAACGCGTGATTTTTGTTGTTGGAGAAAACAACGTTATTTTAAGCCTAAGAAATCCTCTCTTCCGTTGTTTTTCCCTCTATTTTTATGTAGTGCACCTTGTAGTTATGCCCTCCAAAACCCATACTGGTGCCAATCTGGTGCCAAATGCCACTGCTCTATACTGAACAAGAGAAGCCGAAAGTTCACATGTCAAAGTCAACGCTACCCGACGTTTCGAGCTGACTCCAGCTCATTATCAAGGGAAATAAAAACAAAATACACTTTAAAACTTCATAAAGGTGCAAACAGACAGCCGAATGCAGGCAAAAATGCCCAAGTTGTACAACAATTCGAACAAAGAGGTCACTCTGCTCTTTCTCTTTTAATTCTTTTTTTTTACATTTTTTGCATTTGTTTTAAAAAACTTGCTCGAATTGTTGTACGACTTAGGCAGTTTTGCCTGCATTCGGATGTCTCTCATGCAATTTTAAGTGTATTGTGTTTTTCAATCCCTTGATAATGAGTTGGAGTCAGCTCGAAACGTCGGGTTGTGTTGACTTTACATGTGCACTTTGGGCTTGTCTTGTTATTATGGGTCTTCAAAAGGCTCTAAGCTTATTGGCCGACACATTCTATAGGGCAGTGACACAACGTAGTATTATTGTGTATAACTCTATGGTGGAGCCAGTAACTGGGTTAGCTGCAAGGAGCACTGGAGGGAGAAAGAAAGATCGTCTTATTGAAGCCAATGCTATTAGACTGGATTTCTTAAGCCTATAACGCGCGATTTTTGTTGTTGGAGAAAACAACGTTCTTTTAAGCCTAAGAAATCCGCTCTCAAAGCACTGTCTTGACTGGAAGTGCCGTTTTTGTCCGTTACATTTTAATCTAGTGCACCTTGTAGCTATTACCTCCAAATGATGTCTCGTAGCAAATATGACGTCACTCTATTCTATTCTACTCTAAATACGTGTTCAAGTGACGGACTGGTTCAAGCTCGAGTGACGGGCTGGTTTCATGTAAGGCAAGTCTGAATACCAGTGAAAAAGTGAATATTAAAGTAGAGAAGTGACGGGGCTATGTGTCACTTCCT
Source organism: Lithobius niger (assembly GCA_023313725.1). NCBI lineage: Eukaryota > Metazoa > Arthropoda > Chilopoda > Lithobiomorpha > Lithobiidae > Lithobius > Lithobius niger. The sequence goes on along the minus strand of JAHWFP010103904.1, from coordinate 5,630 downwards.
ACACTTTAGGGGCTCAATTTTTCAGCATTCTTCAAGTCAGGTCGTCTCCTTTCCGTTCATCTCACTGATGATACACACGTCACTTTTCAAGAGTTTAGATTAAAGATTTCAGGCCTAGAGTTTCATTTTTATTGCACAACCACATTTCCAGGGCTTCAAGCACTCGCACAAACCCTGAATTACTTAATATGTTGGTCTGTACTAAGCACACTAAGACGATTCGTTTAACGAATTTTTAGCGATTGTCGTTTAGCCAAGTAGAATTTACCAATGACCTGCTAAAGTAAAAAGTGTAAAACATGCGAATACAGCACTAAGGTTTCACGTGGACTAAACAGTACAAGAACGCTGCGGTATACGAAACCTTAAAGGAAAGTTCATTTGTGTTGCTTCGCTGTTTTAATTTCGGATCACACCTTAAACCTTACATACCTTAAATATCACACGAGTTCGTGTTTGTCTTTTAATCCATTAAATGTAAAGGCCACTTAGCTCTGGAAAAAGCATTAGTTCAAGAGTTATCGAAATAACAAACATTCGGAGACATAGATATTTGGGTGCAACGAACCCTGTCCACCATAACCTAACAATATGAAATAGCAAGGATAGAACATATTTGGGCAGGTTACGAATGGTTTCCAAGGTTATCCCAACCTATATACTGTGTAAATACCTATTTTCTTATTCAATAATTGTTTACTGTAATTCGAATGGGTAGCACGTTCTTGAAAACAAGGTTTACATTAGGTTTATAGCTCCATCGCATTAAAAGGTAAAGAGTTATCACACAGGTATTCGAACGAGGTACCTTTGGAATAGAAGTCCAATGCTTTAGCCTTGCACCCAAAACATACAGATAGCAGACACTTAAATTATGATAAAAAAAATTATAGTGGCAGCCCAAATGGCTGCTATACTATACCTTGTTCCACATTATGTTTTCAGAAAACTGACTGTATGGCGCCACGTTTACTTCCACTGGGAGGCTAAAAATCCGTAAACATCTCATTCGTAAACTCTAACAGTAACTTTGTTGCGTCTACAAGTGTGATATCCACATGTGTTTACACTCTTAGTGAAAGGAAAAGAGTCGTCATCCCGTCCGTTTTCTGAAAACATAATGTGGAACAAACTATAGCTTTGGGAATAGAAACTGATGAGGCCATTTTGACTTTGATGTCACTACTTTTATAGCAAAAACTTGATGAGTACGATGTTTTCATGTAGCCTATAGTTTGTCAATTCTATCGCAGATGAAGCCACTCCTTTTTTTTTTCTTTTGGATGTTTCTTTAAATATTACGGACAGGACAAGTTTGGCTAAGGTTTAATTTTCTTATTTATCAGGTTCGTGTTTCGTCCTGAAGCGGTTTTGAAAACAGAGTGTAATCTGCACAGTTCTATTGTACGTTACTTGGAACATCGTCCTAGACATTGACATGCAAACCAAAACGGTTTGGGACGCTACTTCTTGTCCTATAACTGTCACAGATCGCGGTCTCAATGCGCTCAATGTGTCGGCGCTAAGATACAGACAACCAACCAACCCCAAGGCAGATTGGGACTAATCTCAGTGCCTCGCCCGAAACCCAACGCTTTCATGTCTGTCGGCCCTGCAGTCAACGCGCCTCTGCTTGAACGAAATAGCTTGAGGAAAGGGCAAACTAGTCCCAATGACTTAGGGCGCGTTTACGCAACGACTCGCCTTTGCATTCTCGCAGCTAGAATTTAATCGCATGGCAAAAGGTGTCGTTGCCATGGTAACAACGCTACCTAGACTAGCTAAATCATACATCGTTGGAGCAAATGCTCTCAGTCTTATAATTCATGACAGTAAGATAAAGAATTCTTTCTGACGAAACAATTTTCCCAATTGCTTCAAAACTCATTTATAGACTCGTTTCGTTGCCAGCTGACAGAGCTAAAACGGCCGCCATGTTGGAAAATCAGATGATTTCCAGCTTCTAGTTACGAGAATGCAAAGGCGAGTCATTGCATAAACCCACCCTTAGCGCGGGAATGTACACATAGGATGTATGCGTAAAATGCTCCCAAGAATTCCGCAGAATATCTTCTAATAGCTAAATTTTAAAATTGATTTACAGCAAAGCACTAAGTAATGGCACGTGATAAAGTCTTCATATTTCACATGAATCGAGAGTATCGATAACAAACGGGGACAGCGACTGCCTAGTCGCAACTGGTCTTCTGTACACTTCTGCCACTGACAGTTGAGGCACACACCTCTATCAGCAACGGCAAAAGCGATCACTGTTATACTATAATCGAAAGGTAGTAACCATCACAAGTGCACGGTAAAAACGTGTTAGCTTTTAGACCCAGTTATAGATTTTTAGGCCTAATTTTCAGCTTTTAGGCCTTTTTTACCTGCCGTTTTAATTTCGTAAATAGCAGCTAACGGAGGACTGGGTTCGAGAGTAGGCCTATTCATTTACGCAACGCGGTGTCGAGACTTCACGTCGCCGTGGCAATGCGCAATCTATAAAACTAGTAGACGCAGGCATGTTAAATGCGATGATCCAATGTTGTTATTTCATTGAGTTACGTCGAAAACGCCTATCAGCTACAAGGGAACAATGATGTTTTGATTTGCCGTGTTTTTTTTAAAGTTCACTTGACTACTGTTGAAAAATACGCCGGACAGACAGACGAAATCGCTGTTGTAGTCTTCCCAGATTTCGCTGGACAGAAGACTAAGGGCGCGTTCAGGTAACGACTCGTCTTTGCAAAAATTATCTGAAATTCCAACATGGCGGCTGCTTTAGCTCTGCCAGCTCGCAACAAAACGACTCAATAACTGAGTTTAGAAGCGATTGGGAAAATTGTTTCGTCAGGAGGAATTCTTTATCTTACTGTCACGAATTATAAGACTGCAAGCATTCGCTCAAACAATGGCGGATTTAGCTAATCCTGGAAGCGTTGTTACCATGGCAACGACGCTCTTGCTATCGCCAAGAAATTTCAGTTGCGAGATTGCAAAGGCGAGTTGTTGCGTAAACGAGCCCTAAAATTGATGATGTGTTGCTTGTTTCGATGGTGAGCGCCTTTAACGATAAGTGGCAAAAATTGTAACGCATTATAATAATATAATATAATATAATATAATATAATATAATATAATATAATATAATAATGTTTAATCAGTATAGAGCAGTGACTTTTGCTGCCATATTGGCACCAGTATAGGTTTTGGAGGGCATAACTACAAGGTGCACGACATAAAAATGGAGGGGAAAACAACGGAAGTGCGGATTTCTTAGGTTTAAAATAA
>JAHWFP010103849.1:0-10201 GCA_023313725.1 Lithobius niger | reverse complement strand
CAGTTCCCCGAGGCAATGATTTGGAAGTAGGCGATCGAAAGATAAAAGAAATAAATTATGATAGCTTAAGATTTACGACGTAAGATTTTTTTTTTTATGTAAAATCTTGACTAATGTAATTTTGTTACAAGCTTTAAGAATGTAAGTTTGTTGCAGCTGAAGCACTACAACGCTTGTGTATCTGAGCAGGCTATATTTTGAACCTAACTAAACTTTTGCCTGAGATAGAAGAAAATCTAGTAAACGGATTGAAGAAAAAAGTAAAGGAAAAAAGCAGGAAAAAAAAGCTTAAGAAAACAACGTAAAGAAAAAAAGCTTAAGATAATAAAAGCTGTTGGGAAGAAAACACGAAGAAATATTTTTTTTACAAACTATAAAAAAAAAAAGGCGTTGTGTCGTGCCTTTCTTTGTCCTTATGTCGTTGACGGTGAAACTCGTCTTTTGCCTGGTGAAATCCGAACCAAGAGAACTATAACCTACGCAATAACTACAATAACGTATAAAAAAAAAACGATGAACCAAATTTTTCTTCCTACGCTTTTTTTTTCATGTTGCTTCTTTCCTCAACTCTTATTTCTGATGCTTTTTTTTTCCTTCAGCTTTTTTGTTTGACGTTTTTCGGGGTTTTTTTCCAGTGAATTTTTTCTTTCTATTTTTTGCCGTATTTTTCTCTAGTTTTTTCTCTGACTTTTTTCCCAGGTTTTTTCCCGCGGATATTTTATGGACAAAAAAAATTAAACCTAAACATTAAATTCAGACGTACAATTTTTAGCTTTTCTATTTTATGACACAGGCTTGATAGGTAACGTTTGCTTTTTTATATTTCACATTTGAATTAGTTTATCTTATAGTTTTAAAAGTAAGGTTAACGTCGAATTCCACATCAGCTGACAATACGGCAACCGTTAAGGAATCACCAACCATTCGCCGTTTAAAACCGCGGTATACATAAGAAATTTTCTACATAAAAATGTATTTTAACCATTATTTTAAACTCACCAGGAAACCCCGAAAAGGGCCACACCTACTTGACGCACGTTAATGCACCAGTATGTAGCTCTTGCTCGGTTCTACTTACAACTGCACATCTTATATCTTGATGGCGTGTCAGGCATTACAGGCATTGTTTGTTGTGGGATATGTAGAATACTACCAGAAATCCTGGGTGGTAATCTAAGAAATCTGCATAAGGTCATCATATTCTTAGGGAGATTAGCCATATCTTCCGCTTTGCTCACTCTGTTGGCGTCGATCTACGCTTCGTTTTCTTTGGTTGATTTCTTTTTGATTAATCCGCATGATCGAACTTTGACCGTTTTCAGAGTAGTTTTCAGGTGTTTGAGATTTAAAAAAAATCTAGTTATAGCAGTGAACATAGGCCCATCCGAAGAAGAAATTGAACAGATTCATTTACACGAGCATTAGTTTGCTTCAAATGTATCAAGGCTCCAAGAAATGTGTGTTTCATTGGTTTCTTCCCCTGATCGGTATAGAACCATTGCTTTGGCACAGGAAGTTTCGAAGATCGTTTGGCTTTATTATAAAGAAAATATGTTGTTTTCCGTATCATTATGAAACGATGGCTGTAAATAATTGCGTCTGTAGTGAAAAACCCGTACGAAAGAACGTCAAAGAATGTCACCAAATTCTGTTTGAATTCCTGATGAAGCTGGACGGATTGTCACTGGAATATCAAGGCATTTTATTAACATTAAAATTATATTTGGAATTTCATTCCACTTTTCAAATATTTGCACAAAGTATTTCTTAATGGAGAAAGATCGAAGATGCTCTCCTATACCATCAGGAAGAAAGGTCTAAAAAACTTTTTGCTGTACAAACAGGGAATTGAACCAGAGACCACTAGCACATAACTTAGGTTGCATGCTTAAGTGAAATTATTAAACCAAAATTTAAAAAAAATTAAAAAAATTGCAGCGAAATATTGGTTAGTAAAATAAAGGAAGTGATTGCTCCCCGTTTGGTTTGCAACGTTTGGTTTGCAACCTTTGCATAACCCGTTTTGCAGCACGGGGGGGAAAAAAGCATCAGAAAAATGAATGCATTCGCAAAGGTACATTCCTCCCAGTTGGCTGTATGGCTCAGTTTTGCAACATTACTCATTCAGTCGCATGTAAATGTTGCAAAGGCATTCATTTTCCTATTTTTTCCCTCGCGAGAAACGGTTTTGCTACGTTTACTCTAACTTACGTCAATGTTGCAAAACTTATTTCGCGCAGGATGCTCGAATATGGTGAGAAGGTATGTCCCTTTAATATGATGTTTCAGTTTAATGATAAATACGTTAACAACGGTTTTAAATCCTATAACGATAAAATGAATGAGTTAAGTCAGTGAACTTACTATAGTGATCCGGAAAGAATTAAGAGAAATTTAGTCCGAATGGAAAGATAAATAAACTAAGATCCGTCTCACACTTGTCTTCACTGCCGTCTCCGGACGCTACAACGCTATAATAGGCTATACGTTATGCTTATTAAAAACAAAAAGCCAAACGAGAAAGTGTATATGGTCCATTCACCCAAGTCCACCGACCAAAATACCAAAACCGATTCCATAACGGAACTCTAAGCTGTCACTTTTAAATTACGCGTCCACTCATTTTAGGTTCCCAAAAATGGGGTGGGAGAGAAAGCGTGAAAGTTGTTGCGATCTCCTCCTTCCATAATAAATACCCGAGCGTAAATACCTCTCCAAATTAAGATTTGTTTTTAAAACTCAACCGTTTCGTGTTTACTAAGAGCAATGGCTTCAAAGTGGGCTACTCTAAAATGTGTCATGGTATGAAGATTACGAAGACGCTTGCGTTTTTTTGTGGATTTAGTATTGCATTTAGATAATGCAAAAGGGCTTATTTGCAAAATCTATTTGTGTATTTGCTGTAAAGGGGAAATCCTTAAATTTAACGTCACGCAGACTTTACAGATTTCTCTGTTTTTTATCCCATTCTCCTGCAACATATTTTCCATCCTTCCCGACCCCTCCACAAAAATAATGCTACACTAAATATCGACTCCTTCACCCCCCCCCCCCCCCCCCAGCACCTCCTCCCCTATTTTTGTAACCGATGAAGAATGAAATAAGTAAACTGGATTTTTTAAGAGGGTTTCAGATTGTAAAGCTGAAAATGTAGGTCTAAACTCTGAAATCTAGAAAAACATTTTTTAATGGAACAGCATTTAGTGGCATTTTTATTTTATTGTTTAATACAAAAAAAAACGAAGAAAATAATTAGTACAAAAAAATATATGCTGTGTACGTAAATCGCTGTAAATAAGTAAGTAAGCGAGTTTGTTACAGTGAACAATAACATTACAACAACGCAGTATGTGCCCACACCCCACAAGAGCTGATCTTCGCGTTCGTATAAAAGATTGAACAAAAAGAAAATTAAGTCGCTGCAAAACTTTACAACATTTAAGTAGTAATAAAACTAAACACAAAACGAACCATAACATAATGTGAATAGGAACATAATGGATAGACAAGGTAGAACATACTTATTGCGAAAAATAAAGTTTAGTTTAAAATCTTGAATGAGTTTTCTATAAGGATTTTTTGAAAGGGTAAATCTCAACAATTTCTCTTAAGTTGTTTGGTACACTATTTGTATAGCTTGTTGCCAAGGAAATCGCTGCATTTATGCAATTTTTCTTTTTTGACTTTATGCTGAATAACGTAGTTGTTCGATTTGTTCCTAGTTTGCTAGATCGTTAGTAAACGAGTTGTAGCCTGAGTGATATTATAGGCCGAAAACGAATTATAACGCGGTACGCTTAGGGCGCGTTTACGCAACGACTCGCCTCATCCCAAACTTCGTTTTGCCTTTACGGAAACCCCATTTTTCCAATCTTGTATTCCGAAATTAAGTTTTAAAGAATTATTTCTGAACACACACTCGATAAAAAACAAGTCATCACAAGCTGACTTAACTGACTGATTTACCGTCTGGATGAAGCAACATGAAAACCACTTCCTCTGCGACTTCCAGTTTCAGCAACATAAGGGTGAGTATACGCAGCGACTCGCCTTTGCATTCTCGTAGCTAGAACTCAATCGCAATGGCAAAGGTGACATTGCCGTGGTAACAAAGCTAAATGGATTAGCTACATCCGACATCGTTTGAGTAAATACTTGCAGTCTTATAATCCGTGCCAATAATATAAAGAATTCCTCGTGACGAAACAATTTTCCCAAACACTTCTGAACTCACGTTATTTGCGGTTTTCGTTGCGAGGCAGCAGACATAAAACCGCCGCCATGTTGGAATTTGAGGTGATTTCTAGCTTCTAGCTGCGAGAATGCAAAAGCGAGTGGTTGCGTAAACGCGCCCTAACTTGGGGAGTGGGATGATAGTCTAACTGAAAAATCGCACAATTGAAAGAACTTATGTAGTATAACAATACAACAGAAAGTCGTCTCACAAGAAATTCATAAAATGGAATGTTGTTTAAAGTCCCTGCCGCGCTCACTGCGGTCATAAATATAACATTAGAAACCACAGGTATATAATTAATGTCCAGTTACATGTTTATCCATTATAAAATTATCCTTTACACGGTATTCCGTTTAGATGATTTTCCATTATGCGATATTCCGTTTAGACGATTTTCCATATTTTTTATTTAGGCAGACATTATATAATTATTCTATTAGACGATTTTCCAGTTAGACTTTCGTCCGACGCCCCGTATAAACAATATAACAGAAAATTGTCTAACACGATATTCATGTAATGGAAAGTCGTCTAAAGTCCCTGCCGCGCTCGCTGCGACTATACACAATACCACCAGAAGCCGCAACCATATCATTGTACAGTTTGACGATTATCCATTGTACGATTATCCATTTCATAATATTTTCGATTAATTGATGTTCCAGATTTTTTACATTGGCAGATATTATGCAGCGTCCGACGCCCCACGTAACTTTCGGGAAAATACTAATCCAACAGAAAGGAAGATCGAGACACCATTACGTCTTCCAAACGAAAAGCAGTTACGACGCTTAATTACTCTTCTGTGGAACAACAACTAATCGGCATTTTTCCTTTCTTTGCAAAAACCAATCGCCTTGAGCTTGACATTCTGCCCGGCGTTCCCGTTCCTCCCACTTCCCTGACCAATGTAGGGCAGCAGCACAGCCTACCCCCAGGCCATGCCGGTCCTTCACCTTCACCAAGGCTGACTTTGGCGTCCCAGAGACGAACAATTCCGTCCTCCCACTAACTCATACGAGTTTAAAATAATTGTTCGCTCCGCTGGTTATGTTCTCGTCTCGTCCGTTTATCTGGAGGACGTTGTGTCAGTCGTGATAACAAAACAACAAATCAGTCAGTAGTGTAGGATGCGTTGACTAAAGATTGTTGACTTTTTCGCTGCCTCGAGATCGTATTTACCTATGGTTAAAACTAGTCTTCAACACGGGTAACTTACAAAAGTAGGCTATGAAATTTAGAGTACAGAAGTAAGGGCGCGTTTACGCAACGACTAGTCTTTGCATTCTCGCAGCTAGAATATTTTCGCGATATCAAATGTGTCGCTGCCATGGTAACAGCGCTACCTGGATTAGCCACATCCGACATCATTTGAGTAATATTATAATCCGTGACAATAAGATAAAGAATTCCTCTTGAGAAAACGATTTTTCCCAGTCGCTTCTGAACTCGCATATTGATTGTTTTTGTTGCGAAGTGGCACAGATAAAACCGCCGCCATCTTGGAATTTCAGATGGTATCAAACTTTTAGCTGCGAGATTGCTACGGCGAGTCGTTTCTAAACGCGCCCTAAAGGCGGATTTTAGGCACAGAGACCTCGCTCACCGAACGCTATTTGCTAGGTAACCATTATTTATTCACGATGAGCTTCCAGTTTCTGCTAAATTAATACGGCAATACATAAATAATTAACTGTATCAAGACACGCGCTAGTGTGTCTCCGCCAAATTGTTGTTTCATTGTTGTTGTATTGTTGCTGTTGCATGAAGGTGTCTTTATGTGAAGCAAAAGTTTCATAGACTACAACGAGTGGCTGGATAAAATACTTCCATGCGACAAAAACGGCTGCAAATCTGTTGGACAATCAGGCATTACGTCCCTATAATGCAGGGCAACGGTTTTGCTTCGTCGGACGACTATTTATAGGAAAATAATTGCTACCAAAGATCGTTGATAATGTGTTGGCTAGCTAACTAGCTAGCTAGCTAGCTACTAGTGGCCCAGAAGTCATGTTAATTTCCACAGAATTTAAGAAGCCGATTGTGAACGACTCTCCCTTTAAGGAGGCACGTGACGGGTTTGTTTCTAAGAGAAATGGGGTTTTGCATTCTTCCAGTTATGCCAGCAAGTGCTAGGTAGTGCTAGATAGCGCTAGATGATGCCAGATTCTGCATACTTTCATTCGGTGACAGTGCCACTTTAAATTCGCAAAAAATCGGTGGTCATGCCGTTACGTATTCTTTGCGTTTGATTTGGCGCAACCAACGTTCGACAGCGCTGCTGTCTTCGCGTAGGACAGGTTCAGTTAACCGTAGCCTATTACGCTACCTTTGTTTACTTCAACCGTTAGATCGATGCCTGGGACAAGTTGCTTTTTAAACGCGAACTTCGAGTATGACATAATTATGACGTAATTGTTGGCCGTGTTATGTTCAAACATGACAACGGTTGCGTCAAAATTTATATTCTAGGTTTCTCGTCTGACGATCAACTTATTCCAGAACTGGTTCGAATTGGACCATCCAGACCCTTTTGGAGCAGAAAGAATTAGTGAGGGAAAAGTTTCCGATCATGGAAAGTTCGTCAACATTGTTAGTATCTGGTTGGGGTCTTTGTGGGCTCTTTCCAGCCAGTCACTGACCAAAGTTTACTGATGATCAGATTTCTAGCAAGTAGGCTGAGGTTTCTCACTATTCAACCACCACCACCGTGACCACACGTATCTGACAACCAGATAAGTGCCTTCGTCACTTTCTTGGCAGCTGAATCCTCATACTATTGCCACCTGAGTGTGTGTGTGTTTGAGTGTAGGAATACAGTGAATGAAGACGAAACGAACGTATAAATATGCCACATTATACTCTAGGTACGATATCCAGTTTGCTTTATTTTCAATGACTTTCGTTTTGCCTTGAGCGAAACTTTCTTGTTAAATGTCTTAACTTTCTTGTGAATACTTATTATAATCCATTTATATTAACTATAAGGCAGCCCCCCCCCCCTCGTATATGACCGGTTTTATAGAGCAGCGGCAAGTGACGTCATATTGGCTACAAGAGAGATAGCTGCAAGGGGCACTACATTAAAATGGAGGGTTAAACAACGGCACTTCTAGTCAAGGCAGTGCTTTCAGAACGGATTTCATAGGCTTAAAAAAACTTTGTTTTCTCCAATCCCTTGTGCTGCTATGTTGTAATTGGAAAATAAAGATTCCACTTGCTTAAAAATGCCAGCAACTGTCAACAAATCGACATACATCGCGCGTTATAGGCCGAAGAAATCCACTCTACCAGCATTGGCTTCAGTAAGACGGCCCTTCTTTTCCCCCTCAAATGACCCTTGCAGATATCCCAGTTACTGGCTCCAACATAGAGTTATGTACAATAATACAACGTTGTGTCACTGCCCTATAGAGCATTGTTCTGATTTCTCGTTTGTGACGCTGTGTTGCCACAACGGGTTTTAAAAACGTACCGAAATTTTACCAAAAAAGTACTGAGTTCATGAAAATCGTACTGCATGTCGAATAAAGTATAAAAAACTGTTTTAATTGAAATAAATTATTAATTACTAATTGGTGGCTCCCTCTGTCTTAGGTTTCATAGCTGGCTTCAGTTATTAAAGTGCCATTCAGCAGGTCTTGCAATAGTAATGAAACTTTCATAAAGTAGGAGCTCGCAAATTAAATAAAGATAAATATTGGCCACGGAAGGTTTTTTTCTTTTTTCTTTAGCAAGTAACTTGTTTGTTTTTCAATGACTGTGTTCTGTGATACAGTTATGTTTTTTTTTTTAAGTTAAAAGGTATGAAGTTGAAGGAAAAGTTTGAGGACGTCATTGTAAAGATCAGTGGTTGCGGTAGGCTGAACAGGCGCAGTCAAGGTTTCTATAAAGATGTATCGAGATGTATGCTCTTATAGCAGTATAGCAACTATAATTTGATCGCCACCCGCAGCACTGCCTTCCTTTTTGTGGTGCTGGGAAAAAAGTACTGAAAATAGAATTTTCGAACTGCCAAACTGGTGAAACGTACTGAAAAATAAAAAGGCGTACTGACGTACTGAAAATTTACAAAACGTACTAAATTCAGTACAATTGTACTGACTGTGGCAACATTGTTGTGACGTTACTGCATATGCAAATTATTGTTGAAGATTCTTACCATGGTTACCAAATTTTAAGCACTACCGCTAGCCGCCGCCCAAGCTTTCTCGTTTACATGAAAATACTGTGACGTCACTACATCTGCCAATTATTGTTGAAGGCCCTTACAAATTAAAACACCACCGTTACCGGTGTCCATCGCCCAGTCGCCGAGATTCTCACTAGAGACGTCAACATAATAAAGATTATCGAGATTCCTAGTGCAGACACACAAACAAACCAACAAGAAAAACTATGATCTCAGTTATATAGATTTGTGGCCGAGCGAGCTAAGCGAATGGGTACGAATATTGGACTGAATTTTGATTTTTTTGTATCTGTCTGTTTGTGAGTGTATTTGTCAGTTTCTGAAGTGTTATCGTTCGCAGTTTTGGTCTGATTTTGGTTAAAATTTCATGAAAAAAGAGCTGTCACACGTAAAATGCAAACACTGCAAGGGAATGCATTATAGCATCTCTCGCTCGGCCGAGTAATTCTGATCTTCAAAACTGAATTATATCCCTAGTTACCAATTATACGTATAATCCTTTATGATCTGTGTAACTCTATGTCCTTTAAAAGACTTTAGTCTTGCATCACATCTTTATAGGCTGACCATTCTTGCCTGGGCCGTCCAAAGGTTTGATGGAGCTTATGGGTCAATTTTCTGTGGGCCCTCTGACACCTCTTTGTGGGATTAGGACGCTTAGGGCCTGCAGGCAAAGATTTTCTTTTTCTTTTCTTTATTTTTATACTTTATAGCGGTGCACAACGCTTATCATTGTACGTTGCAAAAGAGATCGGCAACGATAAGACCTCTGTAAATGAAAACAAAACCTATCAAACTTTTTAGGCGTATTACTTTCTGCCTCTTCCAGATAAAATAAATGCCAAAGGTTTCAACTTTGTTCTACAAAAGCCTATTTATTTATTTATTTCCTCATAGATATATTCAAAATGCCAGTGCTTGGAGACCGGGTGCGGAAAGGGGTCCGGGCTGTGTCGAGCTTGGAATCGCTGATTGCGTGAGCAAACCGAGCTAAAATCTTTGTGATCTCTAGGTCACCACTGAGAAAGATTGAACAGCTACTTAGCTCGGCTGGAGCCTGTAGCCAGTACCCGACCCGGTAGCGCAGTGGTTAGAGCGCCCGGCTAGTAAACGGGAAGTCCTGGGTTCGAGTCCCAGTCGGGGCAGTTGCCTTTTCTTTCTTTCTCAGACTAGTGTATTGTGTATCCTCACAAGGACAGTCTTTAATGCTGACTGCTTGCTTTATTTACCCTTTACCTTGTGATTTCTTTCTTTATTTACTAAAATCAGCGTTTGTTAGCCAGTATGCGCAAAAATCTGATTGGTTGGGTGTCCATTTTTGAGGGGATTTCCATTAGTTGGTGGGTTTCCATCTAATACCATCCGTGCGTAGCACGGGCTTCCTCTAGTTCAGAAATAAAATACTAAACCATTGGTTCGGAATCGTATAATAATAATTTCAGGGATATATCGGTTCAAGCTTACTGCTTACGTTAGCGGCAAAAGTGTTGTTGGTAAGTGCTTTCAATTGAAGTCGGACAATGAGGCCAAGCACGAGGAAAGATGTCGCTTCTCACTTGTTGTGAAACAGCTAGCAAATGGTGATTGCAGTCGTTTCGGTTTTGCACTTTCATTGGCTCCTAAATTCGGCCATCTTGGATTTCGGTTGGTTTGTTGTCAGGGCGTTGGCCTTAACGACATTCGACCCGTTTTGCGGCAGCAGGATGTGCCAGTCATGGCGGCAGTGAAAGGCGGATAAAAATGGGGACACGGAAAAGAAAAAAAAAGTGAGG
>JAHWFP010103848.1:0-14518 GCA_023313725.1 Lithobius niger | reverse complement strand
TTTTTTTTTTTTTTCGTGTTAGTACGATAAATGTTGCAGGTTGCAAATGTGCTAATTTATGTTGGTTGAATTTGTGTTGTGTACGGTAGTTTTGCAAAGTATGTCACGTGGTACAGCAGTGGTTGTGTAGAGCGCGGAAAAAGTGTTAGATTATCCAAAAAAGTGTTAGATTATCGAAAAAAGTGTGGGTTATCAAAATTAACCCACAGTCACATGTGTGGGTTTTCAGATTAACCGTATATAACGGCTACACTTTTAGCATGGGGATGTGTTGGCGTGACGTCACCACCGTGTATTAATAGTACTAGTGCATTAGAGTGAAATTTATAACTAGTTGGCATCACACAACACCAGATTCGCATACTTAAAATTGCTAAGAAGGCTTAATTAATCAGTTATTAAACAATGAGAAGCTAAATTCAGTATGTGAGAAAAATTAAGGTTCTGTTATATTTGATTATTTTCGACGGGACGCGAATAGCTACAACGACTTCTGTTTTTGACTGGTACTAACGAATTAAACCGTCATAAAAAAGAATTTGTTAACATGGCGATAGAATTGGTCGTTAGGCCCGATTCGTTTATTGCTGCTGGGTGTAACGCATTACACGATAATAAACATGCTCCACAGGCGCTATACAATGTGCATACACGTCCGCAATGCATTTTCACTCCAGGAATTGTCACTCGAACTTATTTTAACCGTTTTCAATAGAGAGGCGGCCGTATTCCTTTTCATAGCAACCAAGACAGCGAGCAACAGACTGACTAAACTGGAGCTTAGACGGCGCAACGAAGCGGCAAAGAGATTTCCGATTAGATAAGTACAAATAAATAACGAATATGGATTTAAAAACGTATAGTGCTAATTTAACTGTTACATAAACATTTAGGATAATTTTACTAATACGTAAATTAAAGATATTTACTGACGTTCTGTGATCGTTTTTGCGGAGATACAACCTGGAAACGTCTGCAAAGTGAAGCGCATTAAAAAAAACTAAACTGAAACTCCGAAAGTGAAAGGCTATTTTCTTAAGCCTCAACTTATGGACTCGCTAAAAAATTAATAAAAGTACAACAACAATAATACGAAATGTAGAAAGTTTCACACACGCCCATAAATGTTTGTAACTGATTTATTGATAAAATGATAAAGTAATTCTCACAAGATACTCTGATTAAATACATCTCCTGCTGCGTGTAGTTATCTATCTTTCTGGAGCACTCAAGTTTTTGCTCCCTTAAACTCGTTCGTGCTGAAGTTGGCAGATCTTAATAATTAGCCAACAGTAGCACTCCGGGTTTAATGGGAGCAAAAACTTTCGTGCTCCAAAAAATTATCTATGCCTACTCTTGCACTCGGGATACTACCTATGAAAATCTCCTAGACGCTACATTTTAAAACGTATTTTTAGCAATGGACTAACGGGAAGTAAATAGACCTTCGGGGCCGTACGTACTTGATGCGGAGGATCGGGAAAAATGGCATTGGGAGGAATGTACCTTTAAGTGCAATTTATGTCACAGTGGAAGAATTTAGAGTACGTAGGCTATTTTAAAGCCGCTTAAATGTTGTTGCTTACATGCTGAAAAATTAAATGGTGATATTTAGTAGCCTGACTCTGTTTATGCAATATATCCTCTTCTCCTCAAACTTGCATATTTGGAGTGGAGCAATGCCGAAGGTCGAGCATAGCTCCTCTATGAAGACACTCCCATGTAAACCTATACCATGCATCACGCGAAAACTACAAGGACTATTCAAACTATTTTGGGTGCCAAGACAAGGTACAGCCAAAAAAAAAACAAAAAAAACTGCGGAATCGGACATGGGGTTATGGAAATATCAGGGTGACAAAATGGGAAGTGGCATGAGCCAATAGCCAATAGCCAAGAGACGACCAATGCACTACAGACAGTCCAACCCTGGCCCCCACTGAGTCGAAGCCTTGCCCTCCAGTTGAGGCGAAATTGGAAAAAAGTTTAAAGCCTCACTCTTTGTTTCTACATTCTTGGCATTATGGCACAGGCACAGGCGCCCTTAGGGTACCATACTTTCGGCGCCCCTTTGGTATAGTCTACTTTTTCTCCTCTCCACCAAGAAAACTGAATGGCTTTGGATTCCCTGTCTGATGATAACCTTTCCTTTCAGGCAATAATTCCCTTCTCTCTTCTCCCTCCCTTTACTTAGGTTTTTAATGCATTTTTTAAACTCTCCCCTCACCCCAACCCTCTCCAAAATTTGCAAAAACTAGCATTACTTGAAATATAAAATGCACTCCGAAGCCAGAAATGACGACAGAATATGAAAATAAGTAAAGCTTCTTGAGCTCGCCCCCCGGACTTTGCTTCTGCTTGGGGAGATTAGAACACTTCCCTAAACCCCTTGACGGTTGGAGGTACCATCACTTGAAGTTTCTGTAAAACGCATGGCGACCCTCCACGGTTATTTCGATAAATGGCACAGGCACCCTTTCCTACCCAGTCCGACTCTGGGTTGGGCAACCAAATACGTTTATGTAACGTGAAAACGTTACAGGAATGTCCAACAGTCCTGTTGCTGCGCCTGTTCCTCCTCCATCTCGGCCGATGACTTTAGAGAAACACTGCTTGGTTTACTAGGTATGGGAACCTGAACTGTACCTGCCACATGCAGTAAATTCGTACCACGCCCAGCTTTAGGTGTGAAGGGTCTAATGAAAGATACATGGATTACTGTAAAACCCTCCCGGGTTATCCATTTGCTTTAACGGGGTTTAACGTTTTTAATAAAAAAATGTAAACCTCCAACCTATGTCACCATTGTAATGTTGGCTGTTAACAGGGGTGTCACATTGATGAGTGGCCTAAGGTGCACAAAAGGTGTTATGCAACACATAGTTGAAGAGGCTGCATCTGACAAAGGGCACTGCTTGAGTAATATATTATAATATAACGAGCGGAGTCACTCGCTCATTTCGCGTCGTCTCGCTACGCTCGAGGAGCTCTCATGTTGCAACTCTTGTGCTGCAGACAGACATTCCACGTCTATAACGATCAAGCAAATGGCCAGAGTGCAGTACACGTTTTTTGTAAGGCTTCACTGCATAAACAAATGATAACCATAAACCATTCCAACCGTCTGGCCATCCGAGAGCTACGATCCATGCTTCCAGTAATTTCTTTGATTCTAAGAGCATCACAAAATAATGTGCTGATTATTTCGACGCAAACTAATTGTAATTATTGCTCACAGTTCGTCCATCACATTCCTAAGCACGCCTGCATTTCATCTATCATTCAAAACATACGATTTGTGTGTTTGCACATTTGTACGTCTTCTGATCCAGAAGTAATTCCTTATGAAGGTGAGAGATGAAAGATTGAGAGAGCGCAAAGTGAGACACACAGAGAAAAGGTTTAGTTTACGTGGAAATCACTCGCTCTGCTCGCTCAATCCACGCGCCACCATGCTTCAGAAACACGAATGCTTCGCACCCTTTTAAAACCAGGTTTCCGTGCATCAAGTCAGTTGATACAAAATCAATTTTAATATCTATATGTGTTATGCTGCAAAATACGTCGTCCGTTTAGGTTACTTTTTACGTGCATCCTTCTCCAGATCATCTCAGTGCGTAACTAATAGCATTAAGACGATCCATTATTCATGTAATTTCTATGTACTGATTATTGCAATGACTATTTCAATGCAAACTAATTGCAAATGTTGCTCACGGTTCGTTCGTCACATTCCTCAGCACATCTACATTTCAACTACATCATTCCAAACAAACGATTTGTTTGTGTGGGCGTTTGTACATCTTCTCCTCCAGAAGTAATCCCTGCGAAGGTGAGAGATGAAAGACTGATAGAACAAAACTAAACACACACTGAAGAGGCTTAGTTTACATGGAAATCGCTCGCTTTAATCGCTCAATCCACGCGCCTCCGTGCCTCAGAAACACAAAAGTTTGACATCCTTTTAAAACTAGATCTACGGGTCTGATTTTTCCATGCATCGAGTCAATTAATACAAAACCAATTTTAAGATCTATATGTGGTATGTTGCAAAATATATCCTTTTAGGTTATTTTTACCGTGCATCCTTTTCCAGATGATCTCAGTACGGTAATTAATAGCTTCACAATTTGTCTGTCACAAATTTTAAACCGTGCATGAACAAACTATAACGTCGTGAACAAACATCATGAGGGTTTAAAAAAAAATGGGGACGTTATTTTTTCAGGTTCTTTCGCTTATTTGAGGTTCCATAATATAAAGTTACAGCGATGAAAATAGGCCTATCCGAAGCGCAATTTAATTATCTTTCGTTTGGTTCTACTCCCATCTTTGTAGCTGCTTTGGTTCCAGAGGAGTAGAGGTACAAACACACACGCAAGCACGCACGTACATCATACGTTTTTAATGATGTAGATATAATATAATATAATATAATATAATATAATATAATATAATATAACAATAATAATAATAAAAATATTTTACCACAATGGATCGGATGGGGATCCTTTCTTAAAAACAGGACCCACAACCTAGGTTTGGTTTTCCTGATTAAAGGAAAGAGTGAAAAGTTTGGCAAGAGTTAGTGGGTATCCAATCTCATTAACGATTTGCTTTAAATGCTAAGCAGAGAAACCACCTGGTACACACGAATAGCTTGATTTAAGTCCATGACTCTTGAGCAAGGGAAGTACACCCAAGAGCACTCATCTAGACACCCCAGATGTTGTGGAGTGGGCACAAACTGGTTTCGGTCGTCCACGATCCCATTTGTTGCAAATATTTTGCTCAGACCTTCAGTTTTGTTGCGATCATCCGTGAGATAACCGTCCACAACATTAAAAGGAGTAAGAGAACGTGCAGTTTTAGTTTTCAATCTGTAAAATGCAAAGAGGGCTGCTGGACTTCCCACGCGAATAGCCCTCTCCTCACTATCATCATACCACGAATCGACACCATCAGAATAAAGTTTCCGCTGTACTGTATATTATAAGCCTAAATTGACTCGGGACATGGATTGACCTTATACCTCCTCCAAGCTTTAATTTAAACCGACCTAACTTGGCAATAGAGCGAAGCATTTCCTTAATTCCATCTCCTGCCTTCCCTTGAACAGGTTTACGACAAACTTCAAAGTGGTTTTCTAAAATACTTTGGAAACACGCCCATGTCTGATCAATATTGGGGAACACTGAGAAAACAAAACTTCATCCTAACACATACCTGAGAGTGAGTACCAAAGCATGTCGTAGTCAAGGGCTCTACCATGTGACGGCTCCTGTTTCATACCAGGACGATGCGATCCCATCAGAGTGTAGGTTATCCTAAAGTGAACCGCACAGTGGTTGCTCTTCCCAAAGTGAGTGCCAACTGACAAATCATAAATAAGTCTATCTTCATGGGTAAAAATAAGATCTAAGATATTTTCCCCACGAGTAGGTTAGTATATATGTATTTATTGCACTGTGATCAGCACATCCTGGTGAGAGTGCATGCTAATACAGTTAATGGATTATATCAACCATGGAATTGTGTACAGTGTTTATGGACACTGAAACACATTCAGTGCACAAACACTCTAGGCCGTATCAGAACAAACCAAAAAATCAAGGTGCGTGGATGTTTCAAGGTGCCATCTAGTGACACCAATTTGCGAATTTGAAAACTTCCACGATGTACCCAAGGCAAAGTAGGATTGAAGCTGCCGTTCCTTGCCCTCTGGAAGGCAGGTTATCATGCTGCTTTTCCGGTATTAGTTAATGACAGGCACACCAGGAGCCGTCCAGCACCGTACAAATTGAGAAACGAAGGGAAGTGGTATCTGAAAAACTGCCTGTGGGAAAATTAGCATTGTACTTAGCTACCTGTTAATTTTTAAACAGAGGAGAAGAATAAAGAAGCATAACAATTAAATTACGATATCTGGCATACTTAAAGGGCTTCTTCCGCATACACTTTGTTCAGATACGAATACTACGGTGGTCCTGTGGGCTCACATCTTTCGTATTTTTTACTTTCCACATACAATTGTGAACTTCACACATACATTTCTGAACTTCAGTTATATCTATGAACTTCATACTTCACGCATAAAATTTAGAACTTCACGCTTACAACTATGAAGTTCATAGTTATATAGTTGGATGTGTGAGGTATGAAGTTCACAGATACAACTATGAACTTCATAGATGTAAGTGAGAAGTTCAGTTATATGCGTGTAGTATGAAGTTCATAGGTATAACTACAAAGTTCACTTGCATGTTTGAAGTATGAAATTCATAGATGCAACTATGATGTGAAGACGCTGGAATTTCCGAAAGAAGTTGATGAATCAATTCTGGAAAAAATGGTCCGAAGAGAACCTGCTTCAACTTCAAACTGCACATGTGCTAAATGTACCCAAAGAAGTATGCTCTGTCAAGATTAATGATGTAATGCTTTTAAAGGACATTCGGATTCCTCGAGGTCAGTGGAAGCTGGCCAGAATGGCAGAGCTCACCAACGGAAGAGGCGGCAAAATACGCTCAGTTATGTTGCAGTCAAATAATGGAAACTTTATAAGAAGAGCAGTACAAAGAATTTGCCCTTTGGAAATAGCTTAAAGGATGGAATACTTTTAAAAGAAGTTTGCAAATAACTTTTTTTTCACACTTGCATTTTATGATGAGAAAAAATGCATTTATTTTCTGCATATGTGTACGATTATGTTAGCTTTCATAGATAGTATCCCAAGTAGCATTTTTTCTTGGCCCTATATTGGCCTTTTATTTGTAATATTGGTTAGAATGTTGGACATATATTGATTACATCATTGGGACTATATTGCGGTCGCTACGTTTTTCATTGGCTTACAGTATTGGCGTGAGGAGATTGCACCAACATTGGCTTATTGTTGTAAACTATGAAGGCTAAACATTGCCTTACAGTATAGCGCAAATATTGGCCTACAATATAGGCATATCCCCACTAGTTTTATTAACCCAATATTTATTGGATTATAGGTGAAATATTGGTTACAACAATGGGTGGCTACATCGGGTGGCTACATTTTTCGTTGGCTTCCAATGTTAGCATGAGACGATTACACCAATGTTGGCTAATTACTGTAAGCTATTATGGGTAAACATTGGACGGATAGCAACATTTATTAGGGCCAATATAGTTACCCAATATTGAAATACAACGTTCTACCAATAGCGGCATTGCTTTACATAATGATGGCCGGCAATATTAGTTCAACATTGAACCACATTTTAAAACAAAACATGAATTCAAAATTTAACCACCATTTCAATGCAGCACTAGATAACATTAGGCCTATATGGGATGTTCATCTAAAAATCGGTGAGAATATTGGCCCAATCTCAGCGCCAATAAGCAGCTTTTAATCAATATGGCGATCAAGTAGCCAAAATTGACATGCAAACCGAACACCAACTTAAAAAACTGGCTGAACTTTAGCCACCAATATGAAGTTGTCAACCAAATGCATGTTTATTATTACATTCTTCATGCATTCGGATTGCTGGTTTGATAGTTAACAGATCAGGCATATCCAGCTGCCCATCGAACCGCTACCTGTTAACAGTTATGGGTATGGGATTTCTATTTAATCATTTTAGGCAAAGTTACGCAAAGTCTGTGAACATTTTAAACAATTAATTAGCCATAAATGTTTCAAATTTTAAGAACCCTTTTTTACCCTATAAACAAGTGTAGGTTATTTAGGAAGTGAAATAACAACACGTTTACTGCGACATAATCCAGCATTACAGAAATAATTTATGTTGGCCAATATTATTGGACCAATCTTAGTTTTGTATTGGCAGACTTGAGTATTGATTCTTTCATTGGCCGGTTACGGCTGAATAATGCAACTTTTTTATTGTTTTGGCCTGGGCTAGATATTATCTGCAAATATTCGTGCAGTACCGTCCTCATGTTGGCAACATAGGTGACATGATATGTAATGCATTCATTGGCTGTTAACATTTGCCAAATATTGTATTTGAATAGGTAAACTTGAATAAAGTTTCCAACATGGTACCGATATAATTTACATTTGCAGGGCATACTGGACCAATAGTAGTTTTTAATTGGTAAAATGTTATGTTTTTTCCAATATGAGAACTAAACTGAAAAAATGTTATGTTTACTGCTGTTTATTGTGTGTTGATACCCACGTTCGTCCAATATTGGTACATAATTTCATACCTGCAGAAAATTAAGCATCATTAAGTCAACTTAAGCTACGACGTGTTATTTTCTATATATTTCCAACATATCTCGATAGTTTTAATATTGACCTTCGTTGTGCCACCAATACTGGTACATAATTGTGTACCTGTGGAAATTTAAGGATTACTAAGCCAACATAAATCCATTATGTGTTATTTCTGATCATGAAACCCTATATTTTTTCAATAAAAATGTGATATTGAGTAAATCGATAGTTTTAATGCTGGCTTTTCATGTGTCACCAATATTGGTACATAATTGCATACCTGGGGAAATTTATGCATCATTCAGCCCACATAGGCCATTATGTGTTATTTCTAATCACCGAATCCTACATTTTTCCAATAAGGGGGTGATATTGGTTAAATCGATAGTTTAATATTGACTTTCATTGTGTCATCAATACTGGTATATAATTGTGTACCTGTGGAATTTAAGCATCACTAAGCCAACATAAGGCCATTATGTGTTATTTCCGATCATAGAATCCCACATTTCACCAATAAAGGGGTGATATTGGGTAAATCGAGAGTTTCAATATTGGCTTTTGCTGCGTCACCAATATTGTTACATACTTGCATACCTGCAGGAATTTAAGCATCATTCAGTTAACATGTGGCCATTATGTGTTATTTCCGATTACAGATCCCATATTTCACCAAGAAAGGGGCGATATTGGGTAAATCCATAGTTTTAATATTTGCTTTTCCTGCATCACCAATACTGGTACATAATTGCATATCTGCAGGAACTTAAACATCATTCAGCAAACATAATGCCGTTGTGTTATTTCCGATTACAAATCCCATATTTCTACAATAAAGGGGCGATATTGGGTAAATCGATAGTCTTAATATTGGCTTTTGCTGCGTCGCCAATATCGTTACATAATTGCATACCTTCAGGAATTTAAGCATCATTGAGCCACTCTTCCACTCTTCTGTGGGTGCAGTCGCATACCGTGATTGTCGTACCACGACTGAAGACTGTTAATGTTCCCTTGAAATTCAGAACTTTTTTCTAGATCATTCGTCATGGCAGATCCTGTCACATCATCAGCAAACTTCCAGCAGTCACTCTTCACAGAATGATGAGATTCGGCAGTGTACAGGGAAAATAGCTTTGGCCCAAGGACCAATCCCTGTTGTACTCCTGGTGTAACTGGCATCCAGGCAGACTGCATGCCATTGACAACAACCCTTTGCTCTCTGCCATACAGGAATACTTCGATCCATTTTACCCTCTCTAAACTAACTCCACGAGAACAGAGGTTGGCAATAAGAACGCCGTGTTCTGCAGTATCAAATGCTTTTTCAATGTCCACAATTCCTAAGTCAATAAGCTCAGTATTAAGAATACCAAGGAAAACCCTCTCGCAGTGGCGCAGGGAAGGAGGGGGCCACGGGGGCCATGGCCCCTTCCGAAACGAAAGTGAAGCAAGAAAAAAAATTGCCCTTTTTTTAAATTGACAAATTCTTTATTTTGCTTTAGGTCAAGCTGTGTGAATTATTGTTAGTAGCTGGTTAAACGTAAAATAAACTAAAAATAAATTTAGGAACATCAAAATCTGTTTTAGCGTCTCACAGTTCTTAGATAAAGTCCCCTTCCCTACTTGAAACCATTTCCCCGCCAGTAATCCAAGTAACGCACTCCAGGCGCTTGCCAAATCCTTTGTAATCTGCCTACTTTGCTCCTCCCCCAAGCAACGTACTCTTTCGTCAATCAACTGTTTTCATCTCACTTACTTAACCTTATACCCTCCACCCCTAAAAACCCTTCTTGGGTGGGTATAGCCAGTCGGTCATAATACCACTATATTGGTATTCTCTCTTCATTCCCTGACTTTCTTTGGCAATGCTCGTAAGAAGACGAAGCAAGCCAAAATCAAAGGTTTTTGCGAGGAAGTGAATACGGCAGGAAATAATAGAAATGAAGATGAAGGCTGTCCAGAAACACATGAAAATCTTCCAGTTAAAAAGTCGAAAACAGCAACACGCAGGTTGGATTACACAGAATGGAAATCCAGTCGGCTCAGAAGGGTTAAAAAAATACAGATGCAAACCTATTTACGTTGCCTTTTGGACTTAAATGTCAGACTGTCTGAACGGGGAATCGAATCCACGATCTTCGACACATTCAAAGTCTGAGGTCTACCTCTGAGCCATATTGACACGGCCTGAAGAAATTTGTATTTATTTAACGCAAGTTGGATGTAGGAAACTTTGCCGAAACCAGATGGAGCAAAAAGCAGGTCTTCTCAAGGGAGGAAAAATTGTATTTTTTAACAGACTGTTAGGTTCTAGATCACGATCATGTTTTTCCACAATTGATGCAAAATGAAAGAAATCGTTCTTTTCCACACAAATGGCTTAGCAAGAACCAATGGCTGGCTTACAGTGAGGGAAAAAATGGGACATTTTGCAAAACGTGTCTGATTTTTGCGCCAGAAAAGTCTGGCAAAGGAGAATGCCTACAACTGCGTTCGTTAGTAAAAGCAGCATTCACTAATTTTGAAGATGCAATTGAATTGTTTGACGCCCACAGCCAGAAAAAAATACCGGGAAAACGTAATGGACAAATCGGACAATTTTATTTTTTCTGTCAGTTTCACATGATTTGAGATGGGCCTATAGGCTTATTATTTAATATATTGGGGTTTGGTTACAGCATTTGTCAATGCCATATTATTTTACCAGTTTAGTCAAGTAGTATGTTATTTTAGTTATGATCGCATCTCGTGACTTTTAACATCAGGGTAGGCCTAAACATTTATGAAATTAATCGTGGATGTGGAAAATAATAACAGGTCAATTTTTTGTAGAGAACGTAAAACTACGACGAAAGTAAACATTTAGGCTAATAAAAAGTGTTTTGATTGTGTAAAATCGTCCATGAAACCGATATAATTTGTACTTTTTACGCTAAATAGGGCAAAAATAGGTTATTAGCGCCAACCTCAGTCACAGTGCAGTAGTCCGGATTGCTCCACATATTACAGAGATGTTAAAACGAACCCCAAATCTAGATCGTATCATACATCTGTACTTCCTACAAAAATAAAAAAATAAATAAAAACTCGGACAAGAGGCAGAAAAAATTCTGGGGTGGGAAGGTCCAGGAAAAAAATATCTAATGGAAAAAGGTCTGGATAAAAAGGTTTGGGGAGAAAAGGTCCGTGGAAAGATCCAGTGGAAAATTAATGTCCGAAAGAAAATTGTCCGGAAAAAAAAAGGTCTGCGGGATAAAGTCCGTGGAAAAGAGGTCCTGGAAAAACGTTGCAGGAAAAATAAGTTTTTATTTTTCTTGAACGTTAAGAACTTTAACATGATCGCATCATAATGCTAAATAAATTTCTCAAGAATGTGTAAAAATAGTACCCTTCAGAAGCCAGATCAGGCAATGATGAACACCAAACTGCGTCAGCTTCCGGGGCTCTGCCCCGGACCCCACTGGGGGAGCTTGCAGCGCTCCCCCAGACCCCCTTGCTGGCTTTGTTTGGCCCCCCTCGAAAAATTTTTCTGGCTGCGCCACTGCCCTCTCGCAACATTTGCTTATGCTAGTCAGGAGGCTCACTGGTCTGTAGTTGAGGGCAGACGATCGACTTCCTTTCTTGTTGTCAATAGGGGTGACATTTGCCCTTTTCCATTCTGTTGGTATCTGGCCTAAACTAAAAGACTTCGAGTAAAGGGCTGCCAGAGGTGCAACCAGTGTGTGTGCACATTCCTTCAGGAGTTTATTAGGAATTCCATCTGGACCACATGCTTTATTAGCGTCAAGGTTTTTTAAAACAACAAGGATTTGTTGTTGCAAAGCACTGGTCATGCGTAAGGGTCCTTCCCCTTTCACCTGTTTGCCTCCAGGATGGAAAACTGACTGAAATTGTTTTCCAAATTCGTTTAGTACGTCCTTAACATTTAACACCTTGTTACTCTGAGAATCGAGTAATCTTACAACTGTTGGCTCTGCATTGCGCTGATGCCGCAGGTGTCCAAAAAATCTCTTTCGGTTCCTCTTGATATTCTTCACCACGTCCTCAAGCTGTTCTCTTCTGAATGTTCGAAGTAGGTCAACAACCTTGTTTTGTTGTATGTGTGAAGTATAAGGTTCGTTGATATAACTATGAAGTTCAGAATCATTGGTAAATCACTATAAATCGTGTAACTCAGTAAATCATCCTAAATCAGGAAAATCATTGTAAATCAATAAATCAGAAGCATATCTGTAAATCAATGGTAAAGCAAGGGTAAATTTATTATTTATTTATTTATAACACATCTGTGATCAGTTTCCCTATATGGGAATTTGATCATACATATATCAATAAATACATGTTACGATGTACAAAAATATGCTTTGCAAAAAAAAAAAAAAAAAAAAAAAACTGCTGTAACGGCGAAAATAGTAACAAAAAAATTACTAAAACAATTATTTAACAACAGAAAAAGCAACAAAAAACAAGAACAACAAGAACATACAGAGCCCTGTAGAGGACATACAAACCAAAAAAAATAGGTCTGTTATCTCGAAATAACCCATTCTTTATCTCGAGATAACAAACTATATTAATACTTCCGTTACTACTTCCGTTACTTCCGTTACTACTTCCGTTACTACTTCCCGTAAGATCACAGAAACGGAAATTCGTTATGTCGAGATAACGAATTTCAGTTTCTGCGATCTTACGGGAAGTAGTAACGAAAAGTAACGAAAGTAGTAATATAGTTTGTTATCTCGAGATAACGAATTGGTTATTTCGAGGTAACAGACCTAATTTTTTTTGGTATGTCCTCTACAGGGCTTCGTGAGAACACGCAGTTGGAATTCGTAAAGCTTTGGTTAACAATATCCTCATTCATAGAATTACTTTACGTCGTCTTGAATGTGACTGTCAAGTTTATTTTTTGTACTTTTTTTTTAAATCAGGAGTAATTCACTGTAAATCGTATAAATCAGGAAATCAATGTAATTCAGTAAATCACTCGTAATCAGTAAACCAAGGGTAAATCAAGAGTAAATCACTGTAAACCGTGTAAATCAGGAAATCATTGTAAATCCGTAAATCACTCGTAATCAGTAAATCAAGGGTAAATCAAGAGTAAATCACTGTAAATCGTGTAAATCAGGAAATCATTGTAAATCAGTAAATCAATGTAAATCAAAGGTAAATCATTAAATCGAAGTATACCAGTAATACTTTGATTTATTAGTTTACCCTTGGTAAATCAAAGGTAAATCAGTAAATCAAGCACACTAGTCAAGCTTTTGTCGGACCCTCGCTTGGAGCGGTGCTAGGAACTTAGCTACTATCTCAGTTGGCCTTGGACTTACCGACCGTTTGTGACACTGGAGGAATTAGTCTTTTTACGGAGCGTTGTGGAACTTGGAAAGGGCGGCATCGGTTGTTGCTTCATCTTCGGTGTTCTGGCGATAGTATTACACTATCATGCAAAAGTTGATGCGCAATACGACGGCCATGGTAGGAATGGTTGTTTCGGGCAGAGAAGTGAGTTTAAACAATGAAAAGGACCAATTGAAATGTGAAGAAAATGGTGAAGCCATAGGGCACGTGCCTATGAACAGTGAGGAGAAGACCTTCCGCTGTGATGAGTGCGGCAAGGTTTTCGGACGGCGGATGAGATTGACTGAACACAAGCGAATACATAGTGGAGAAAAACCGTATACGTGTGAAGAGTGTGGCAAGGCTTTTAGCGACAGGGGTAATCTAGCAATGCACAAACGCATACACAGTGCGGAGAAGCCCTTTTCCTGTGCAGAATGTGGTAATGCATTTAAGCGTAAAGCTGGTTTGGATAGCCACTTGCTTAGTCATAGGCCTAGTTGGAAAAAAGAGTTTAAGTGTGCGGAGTGCGGTAAGGCCTTCAGATTGGAAACGAATTTAAGACGGCACCGTCTTGTACACAGTGGAGTGGCGCCCTTTGCTTGTGACAAATGTGACAAAGCCTTTAAACGGAAATCGCATTTAACTCGGCACCTTCTTCTACACAGTGGGAGGACACCGTTTAAATGTTGTGAATGCGGCCAGGCCTTCAAAGAGAAATACCATTTATCACGGCACATGCTTCTGCACAGTTCAGAGCTACCGTTTAAATGTGATGAATGTCACATGGCCTTTAAAAGAAAAGGCCATTTATTACAACACAAGCCTGTACACAATGCCGAAAAGTCCTTTACATGTGAAGAATGTGGCAAGACTTTTAAACATCAATTTAGTTTATCCGAGCACATGAATATTCACACTGGAGAGGAACCGTTTAAC
>JAHWFP010103827.1:0-10263 GCA_023313725.1 Lithobius niger | reverse complement strand
CGACCTCTGAAATCAAAGGCCAAGGTCCTACCGCTAAGCCAGATTGAGCCCAGTTCGAGCCAATTTCGAGCCCATTGGCTTTCCGTCCCGTTTAACCTAAGATGTTATGTGTATAGCCGCAGCGAGCGTGGTAGCGTGAGCGAGGCACGAACGTTAGACGATTTTTCTTTATACGAATTTCGTTATTCTGTTATATTGTTATACCGTTACTCTCCTCCGATACGCGATTTTCCAGTTAGACGATTTTCCCTCGCCCTTTCTCACGCCATGCTCTGCCGAGCAAGTTACTAATTTTAATCAAATAATGAATTTAATGAATGATATGAGACTTTGTAGGGTCGGTGAGGAGAATTTGTGACTGTGACCTCCTACCGAAACGTCGTAAATTCATTCTTATCTATTCCGTCTAAGATGAGCCATTGGAGCTGCGTCGTCTGCGGACAGACTGACATTTCATATTTTGAAGGGCTTTCTGCCAGTCGATCTTCCCTTTTTCGACTTAGCGGCCCCATTTAAGACCCGTGGTCACTCATTAAAGCTATCCTTGCCAAAGTTCTCCACTGAATGTCGGAGAACTTTTTTCGCTGTTCGTGTCGTTGGCGTGTGGAACTCCCTTCCGGAACATGTTGTGTCGGCGCCATCCGTACCAATCTTTAAACGACGTCTGGCTTTTTGCCCCCTGAATAACGTTCGTTCGTTGTTTCCTTCATATCACTTAACTCCTTGGCCCAATATAAAAGGCATGCCCTTCTGTGTCCTCGTCTGCAGTTGCAGGCAAACTTTTATTATTATCATTATTATTATATAGAGGGCGCCATGAGTTTTATGTGGGAATTTCTACTCAATTTTCAGCCTAAAAATTAAGCTGACCTAAACGAAACTAGCTCTTTAGCTTAGTTGTAACTGAGTTTACTTTAAATTTGGGTTGAATCTGGAGCAAAAATTGCCAGATGGAACGAGTGGCGCCCTCTGAAAACTCGGATGGAACTAATAGGAATGAATGTAACACGCTTCAATAGGGACCTTTTAAAGTTACAAATTCTCCTCCCCAGTCCCCAACCCTATAAATTCTTGATGCTATTAATAACGATCAGCTGAGCGGTGATTGACGGCTTTCGCGTGATGTGGCAACAAAGGAAAACGTTAAATAAATGTAAACCTATTTACGTTGCCTTTTGGACGTCAGACTGCCTGAGCGGGGAATCGAACCCACGACCTTTGAAATCAAAGGCCGGAGTCCTAACCGCTCAGCCATAGTGAAATGGCCCGATAAGTGTTAAATAAATACGGATGCAAACCTATTTACATTGCGTTTTGGACTTATAATGTCAGACTGTCAGACTGCATCCGTATTTATTGAACACTTATCGAGCCCAATTGGCTTTTCTGTCCCGTTTATAAAGGAAAACGTGTTTGGTGGGCAAGTGAACGCACGAAAAAGGAGACTACACATTTCTCCAAGCACATGTGAACAGGTTTTTGTTATTAATAAGAATTTACGCCTTTATTTTTTTGGTTTTGAACATTGACTTGCAGTAGTTGTAGTTGGCTAGTAGTTGCAGCGCTCATCGGTGAAAGTATATTTTAAAGAGAATTTGGCACCCCTGTTAGTCATTTTTGCTGGGGGGGGGGGTGTCGCCCCCCCCGCCCCCCCCCCAATGGTTGGGGCGCCCAAAAAACACCGGGGGGAAAACCCCCCCCCCCCCCACCTCCCCTCCTCCCCTCCTCACTCTTCCTGCTAATGCAGCTCAGTTGTCTGGAGTATATGGTGTTAATTTCTGTTAATAGATGTCGCCGGATTGCCCACTAATTTCTGTATTTTTTTTTTAATTATTGCAGATTCTTGCCGTGTTTGCCGCTTGCGTCTGCGTTGCTTACGCCGGTCACATTGCCGCCCCCATCGCCTACACCCACGCACCTATTGCTGCCCCCATCGCCACCTACGCTGCTGCCCCAGTCGTGTACGTTGACAACACCCATTTCTCTTACGGCTACATCAATCCCGGAGGCAACGGACGTGTCGATGTCGCCCGTAACGGACCCGTCGGATCCCTCTCCTACAACTTCGTCGCTTAAATTGAATTTCTGCCAACTTATTGAACGAAATCCGACGAATGTCATCGGGCATGTTTTTACTGTCCTTTACTAACGAATACTCGAGTGTGCCTTAGTGAGAGTTAAGTCGGAGTTTTTCGAAGAAGAGTGTCTAAAAGTGAATTTTGAACATAATCTAAACGTGAATCAGTTGTGAATGTATTGGTCAGTGTTTGGATTAAGGAGAAATTAATAAATTATTTGAATTTAACTAATTTCCTTGTGTTTTTTTTTAGCGATATCTTAATTTGTAAATAAAGAAAGAAATCACAAGGTAAAGGGTAAATGAAGCAAGCAGTCTGTATTAAAGACTGGCCTTGTGAAGATACACAATACAGTAGTCTGAGAAAGAAAGAAATGACAACTGCCCCGACTGGCACTCGAACCCAGGACTTCTCGTTTACTAGCCGGGCGCTCTGACCACTGCGCTACCGGGGCGGGTACTGGCTACAGGCTCCAGCCGAGCTAAGTAGCTGTTCAGTCCTTCTCAGTGGTGACCTAAAGATCACAAACAAACATACAAGGAGGGAATGCATTATTTCTAGTGTGGAGGCCAAGAAGCAAAGTTGCTTTCCCTCCATGTATGTTTGTTTGTGATCTTTAGGCCACCACTGAGAAAGATTGAACATATACTAAGCTCGGCTGGAGCCTGTAGCCAGTACCCGCCCCGGTAGCGCAGTGGTTAGAGCGCCCGGCTAGTAAACGGGATGTCGTGGGTTCGATTCCCAGTCGGGGCAGTAGTTTTTTCTGTCTTTCTCAGACTTGTGTATTGTGTATCCTCACAAGGCCAGTCTTTAATGTAGACTGCTGCCTTCACTTAATTTGTAGGTTAAATTACATTACAGCTGGTCTTGTCAAACAAAATGCAGGCCTTGTGATTTTTTCTTAGTTTTCAATAGACTTATTACGCAATTTTCATTAATTTTTTTTTGCGTGACGCACCATAGAAACACGTCGTCTCATCGCTTGGGCGTAGCCATGGATACAGAGTGCTATAAATATTATGAAAAGGGTGAAACAAAAGGGTGAAACCAGCCAGGAGCCACACCGTGGAACAATCCATACTTGCGTTATTAAATTTTACGCTTACGCGCTATTTTCATCACTGGAACTCGCGCTGAGCGACTTTATTGATAAATTGTCTTACGTTCGAAGTCATCATTTGTACCGCTACATTGTCCAGAGCGATCTGTGAAGCATTTTAGCATCGAGGTAAAAGCCCCGGCCATTACGTTATTTTTTCCAACCAGTCATCACTGGTATGTTTTTTTCCGGTAATGGAAAAAAAAATTCCAGTGAAACTTACAAATTAGAAAGCATTATTTAAAACACATGAAGTCTTCTGGGAGGCCCCCACTATCCAAACATTGGCATCGTCGCCATATTGGATGTGACGTCATGCTGTGTACTCTTTTCAAATTAAATCCCATCGAAATGACACGCACTAAATCTAGACACACGCTAATGTGTTGCCAATTAATAACAATCATGGGACAAAGCTTGGGCAGAAACTGACCATAAATACGTATTTCTAATGTTCCGTTTTTTCACAAACAAAATTGGGTGGACAGTGGACATACCGTACACATGAAAGACAAGACAGTACCAAGTAGTACAATAAAAAGGAAGAGAAAAAAGCCATATCCCCCATACTCACAGGTATGAAGGTAAACAAATATTTCACTCGAACGCAACGAACTATAAGTTGAACTCCAATACACAATATAAAAATACAATATAAAACAAAATACAAAAAAAAAACCTTGTGTAATACACAAATTATGCGCACACAAACATTAAACATTTCAAACACAAACTCGTTCACTTTCTGACATACACACCGAGTAAAAACAGGCCTTGTTCCCTGGAATTGGAGTTCAAATTATAGTTCGATGCGTTCGAGACTCTAATGCGTTTTTATTCGTGTACTTTCACACCTGCGAGTATGGGGATACGAGCTCTAATGCTTTTTTCTTTAAACGGCGAAGCCGTTTTTTGTTTCGTTTATTTTGTTTGTTTTTCGTGAATTGGACGTAGACACAATTTCTTTGGCAACGTTGTTTAGATTTGTGACGGCACACTAGCGTGTGTCTAGATACGCATATTGTCAGAACTTTGTCTGTCCAATCAGAGACGATGCCGACAATACTAATAATGGTTATAACAATACTTTCGTACTTACGCGCCCTCCCACGCCATTGCCGTTAAACCCGCCCCAGGCTGTAAACCAGAAAAAGTATGGAGTTTTTACCGTACTGCAGCCATTCGTCGAATTTCATAGCTAGAAGCCTTCCCGCTATCTCGGTATCGTTGAATAATCACCCTATGGGAATTAACATGGGGTTGAGCAGACTAGGATGAGCTAGAAGTAGAAACTAGTAACACATTTGCAACGTTATGGAGGGTCAAATTTTCCATTGAAAGCCGCTTAGCTGTCATTCCTACACAAATTTATTTTTGTCAGGTGGGACATTGATCTCTATTTTACCACAATTCAAGCTTTTGTGCCGCGTTATTATTTTTCCCCCAAGTACCTGAAATATGCCCAACTATGCTTCAGGATATAGGACACTTACGCTATGGCGCTGCGCTACAATGGTTTTACGTCCTCGACAATTGAATTGATGAGCTGTTTGTTGCCTAACTTGGCACAACACACTAGCGTGTGTCTAGATTTATTTTATTGGTGTGATTGGTCTAAAATAAGCTTCATTGTTTGTAGAGGTCTTTCTGCAACAGGCCAGTTTGCAACGCAGCAGTGATAAGCCTCAAACACCTCAAGTTTAAAATGATTGTTAAAGCTATACTGTGATGGCTATATTGGCCGGTTTTTACTTATTGTTGGTTAAACGGGCGCTTTTCGGGATCCGGGCTTATAAGGTGTGAATCTGTAGGTGGGTTTGGGAGGAGAATTTGTAACTCTAAAAAGTCCCTATTGAAACACGTTAGATTCGTCCCCATTAGTTCAGTCCGAGTTTTCAGAGGGCGCCACGTGTTCTATCTGGTAAGTTTTGCTCATTTTTCAGCCCAAATCTAAAGTTAACTAAATTACAACTAAGCTAGGCTAAATAATAATTAAATATAAGCTAGTTTCGTTTAGTTTAGTTTAAATGTAGGCTAAAAACTGAGTAGAAATTCCCGCATAATACACGTGGCGCCCTCTATAAACTAAGACTGAACTAATGTGAATGTATCTAAGACGTTTCAGTATGGGTCACAGTTACAAATTCTCCTCCCCAACCCTATGAATTCTTGGTGATACTCACAGATGTGAAGGTACACGAATAAAAACGTATTAGAGTTCACCCGAACGCAACGAACTATAATTTGAACTCCAATTCCAGGGAACAAGGATTGTGACGTGCATGTGACGTCCATGCACACATATGCATGTAGATAACTCACTAATCAAACAAACAAAACGGTTGGGTATTTCGCTAAAAAAAAACACAATATTAAAAAAAACCTATATAATACACAAACTTAAATACGCACACAAACATTAAACGTTTCAAACACAAACTGCGCTCACTTTCTGACACAACCACTGAGTAAAAACAGTCCTTTTTTCCCTGGAATTGGAGTTCAAATTATAGTTCGTATAGTTCGTATAGTTTGTGTACTTTATGTCATGTGAGTATAGGGATACGAGATCTAATGCTTCTTTTCCAAACGGCGAAGAGATTTCAGGACGTTCGTTCGTCTTCTTGTCTGCAACCACGCTTATGAAATAAGATTTCGACCTTTTTAAAATTCGTTGTAGGGCGATTGTAAAAACGGCTGTAACCCGTTCGTGACGTGCGCTTCGAAGCAGAGCAAAGGAGCTTCTCATATTTTGCTGGTCGCTGTTCGTCGCGACGCGGCTTCCTAATTAACATTGTAAGGGTCAGCCTATAGGAAATGTGTGTTAGACTCTCGACTTTAGAGCTCGTAGTGCCGTTAAAACTGAACCTTTCAAAACCAAATTTGGAATCTGTCCTCGATTAGCCGAGGCCTGTGTGACATTCCAGAAAATAGAAATTCGGCCTACGTAAATATTGCGTAAATGTTTGCGTACACTCGTAAATGTTGCGTATGACACACGAAATTGGGGAGAAGGTATGTCCTTTGAGTTCTGACCTTGGGGACACTTTCGCCATGCGAAATTCGAGGTCAACGTGTCCTTAAATTCGGAAAATAGGGAACCATTTTTGTCTTTAAATTTTGATCTTTGGAGTCACTTTTTAATAATTGCAGGGGTCGTGAACCCAACCCCGA
Organism: Lithobius niger; assembly: GCA_023313725.1. Lineage (NCBI taxonomy): Eukaryota > Metazoa > Arthropoda > Chilopoda > Lithobiomorpha > Lithobiidae > Lithobius > Lithobius niger. Next base: position 3,912 of record JAHWFP010103827.1, on the reverse strand, counting down.
ATCACCTACCAACGGGCTTGCATATCGCAATGTCAGAACGTGAAGTCACCATTGGAAAAGGTCGACCATTCAATAACACGGTATTGAGAAAGTAGCCTTGTACCTGAAAAGACACGGTCGTATAAATACGGCCAGCTTGGGCCACTAGACCGCACAACTTTCCCTCCAACTTCTCGAACTAGCTTTCTCCTCCAGAAGGATAAAAACATCAATATCGAAATGGCCGCAAAGATGGTAAGTTTAAATTCGTTTTTATTTGATTTGAAAATAGAATTCCACTAATACTGGTGGAATATGTGATTTCGAAATTCTTTTTAAGGGATATGAAACAAAGTCTGCGTGAGGTAAATTTATCTGTTAGGTAATGAGGGGAGGGAGGGGAGGAGTATCCGGGCAAAGTCAACTGGCAGTGTGAGAGACTGCCAGACTTCTTCAGCAGCCGTGGGATCTACTTTGGCCTACAACTGGACGTATTTTTGGCCCGTGTCGTGGGTTGGAAGTTTGCTGGTTGGAATCTGTGGGTTTGTCTTTGTCTTTCCCGCAGCTAGATTTCTTTCTGCTTCTAAATATTTGATAAAATAAAAAAAATAAAAGTAAAATAAAATCACACCTATTTAAGCATTGCTACGAAAAGTGCCTCTGGGGTCACCAGCGAGACAGGGGGTTGGTGCCAGGGCGCCCATAGTTCGCTTCAGATATTGTAAAACTAAAAAAAAAAGATAATAAATTGGGAAATATAAATCTTGGCGTTGATCGCCTAAACCCCAAAACGTTGAACTACATCCTATCGGATTTTAAGCGATTTACAAAGATGTTAAACTTTTGGATTAAATTTTCTGTCATCACAGCCCACCATTATTCTAAGTTCATAACTATCTGAAACTTTTGGGGTCAATTTTATGCCTGCACAGCCCACCGTTATTCGAAGTTCATAACTATCCCGCCAGTTAAGTAGCATTTTCACCCTTCACACAATAAAAAGTACACGTATTTAAAGACATGAAATTACCTGTTAAGTATCTACGTAATAAGATTGCGGAAATCAAGCCTATTTCTATTTTTAAGAGTTAAGTAAGAACCAACGGCACCTCGCGTCTGGTAGGAGGGAAGCGTTGGTCGGTAGTTTTTCAGGACAGCATGCATCTCGAAGGGACAGCTTCAAGATCGCCTTAAACCTCATTTATATCAGCCATCATGAACATGAACATGGAAGAATGTAATAGAAGTGGTCATTAGGAAAGGGGGTAGGGGGTATTTGAGACAATGATGGGGTGAAGGCTGATATTTCCGCGAACATGAAATGGAAGAATTTAATAGAAGTTTTTTTTTTGTTTTTTTTTATTGTACTTCCAAATTTCAACACATCCACGACGAAGCCATGGCTCGTATGTGGTGTACATTAATCATAAATAATTACAGCAACAATTTTAAGGAATTTGAAAAAAAAAACACTCAAAATATATTAATTTTTACAACAAATTCAACAAATCTGAAAGAGAAAGGAAAAACACTCAATATTTTACAGTAACCTACAATTTCAAACCCAAGAAAAAAAATTGTAAACAATTCAGATCAGAGATAGATACGAAATGAGATAACGAATATTTTTAGTTGTTAAGTTAGAAGTTAGTGATCTTAGAAAGGGAGGGCGTGTCTTAGCGGTGGGGCGGGTGATTTGAGTCACAGGATGCGCTGATTGAGTGAGCAAAGCAAACGAAAATCAGTGTTTATTAGCCAGTGTGCGCAAAAAATTTAAGAAACTTAATTCGGTCGAACATGGCATGCAGATGAGCTACCTTGAGTAACAGGATGCGCTGATTAAGTGAGCGAAGCAAACGAAAATCAGCGTTTATTAGCTAGTGTGCGCAAAAATTGTATGAGACTTGTTCGGTCGAACGTGGACATACACGTGAACTACCTTGAGTCACAGGATGCGCTGATTGAGCAAGTGAAGCGAACGAAAATCAGCATTTGTTAGCCAGTACGCGCAAAAGTTTTAAGAAACTTAATTCGATCGAATATGGAGATTCACATTAGCTACCATACATAACCAGAGTTGCAAACGGTGCATTAAACATTTCAGCTCGTCAGTCATAAACGAAGAAAAATGGTGAAGCCATCATTGCGAACACTAAGAATAACAAATAAGCAACAATAATGAGGAAAAAATCATTTTTTCATTAGTCTGGAATTGAACCAACGTACTAGGACTGGGTTAGTAGTAATCTTAATAGTATCAAGTTAGCTTAGTGTACTGCATTGCAGACCGACTCAAAAGACCTGGGTTCAGTTCCTGAACTCATGATCGAACGTGAATTTTTGCGTCATTGTTGATGCTCACTTGTTATCATGAGCTCTTCACAGTGTAAGCCCATTGTGTTTCGTCATTTATTAAGCGTTACATGTAATTTGTATCTGGTGTGTACTTGACAAGGCTTAGGCTGAAAATTCTGGCGTGATTTTAGATTTTTAAATTGTTCTGAGGGTGGTGGTGCCATTTTACCCGATAGCATCGAGATACAAACTTATTTGTGGTTTTCATTTCTGTGCTCTTTAGCTGGTTTTATTCATATAAGAATATGAGGTGTTAATGGACTGAACGACTAGGTTCGAGCAAGCCCAATTCTAATTCACTCCTTACTGCATATAGCTAGCTCCTTACAAATAGCGCCACGTATTAATCATCGGCCAACAAGGCTTAAAATGAACCCAAAGCAAGTTAATGCTTCCAAAATATCACGTCGAGCCTTGAAGCCGTTAAGGAACAGAGCCCGGAACCGAGACAATGTGCTCGGAAAGAGAATTCCAAGGACAAACAATCCTTTCTGTGAAAATAGAATTGACGTATAGTTAAAGTGGCACTATCATCGATTGAAATGCGAACGAAAATACCGTGGCGCCATCTAGCGACATTGATATTGTTAACCTTTATAGCTTGCCCGCAGGTGCACGAGGACGAACCAAATTTTCAGTCAGTAATTAAGGATGTCGTGGCTTGTTTGTTTCGTTAAAAGAAATGCCGTTATGCATTCCTTAGCTTGGTGAAGCAAATGCTAGATGGTACTACACAGCGCTAGATGTTGTCAGAATTCGTCTGCTTTCAATCGGTGATAGTGCCATCACTTTAAGTCTAGGTACAAGAAACAAGCCCCTGTAATTTAAACATGTCATTCTCCATTTTTCACTGACTGTAAATGTACGTAAAGCCACTTCAGCTTCTTACTTCAAGAACAAAACTGTGTGAATTTTTGGCTGTTATCTCCTAATTGTCCGCTAATTTTGTTTTTCACAATTGTTGCAGATCCTTGCCGTATTTGCCGCATGCGTCTGCGTCGCTTACGCCGGTAACATTGCCACCCCCATCGCGAGCTACGCTGCTGGTCTAAACTATGCCCATACACCCATTGCTGCCCCCATCGCCACCCCCATTGCCAGCTACGCTGCAGGTCTAACCTACGCCCACACACCCGTTGCCGCCCCAGTCGTGTACGTTGACAACACCCATTTCTCGTACGGCTACATCAACCCCGGAGGCAACGGACGTGTCGATGTCGCCCGTAACGGACCCGTCGGATCCCTCTCCTACAACTTCGTCGCTTAAATTGAATTTCCACATATTTGTTTTTGAACGAACTCGGATGAATTATGTTTGAGGGCATGTTTTCATTGTCCTTCATTTACGAATTCTCAAGTGCCATAATTATCGTAGCTTCGTTGAGGGAAGTGTACATTTTGTCAAGCACGGTTGTATAAATTCGAATCTTCTTAAATTTTGAATGGATCGTCAGCAGTGATTGGATGGAACTGGAAAGAATAAATTATTTACATTTACTTTATATCTTTGTACTTTTTCTGTGTCCATGTATTTTTTTTTTTCCGTTTTTTCAATCTTTGGCTTTGGCAAGCCAATGA